>MU685084.1:6943-57268 GCA_026770625.1 Nicotiana glauca | reverse complement strand
TGACACTTAAAAGCACTTTCTAAAAAGCTTGGCCAAACACAAATTATTTCTCAAAAGTGCTTTTTAGACTGATTAGCCAAACACAAACTGCTTTTCTCTAAAAGTACTTTTTTCAAAAGCACTTTTGAAAAAAGCACTTCTCAAAATAAGCTGAATTCTCCAGCTTGGCCAAACAGGCTATAAGCAAGTCACTGCCACAAAATAATCCCATTCAGCAGGAGGTACACAAACGAGAAGATAGGTTACTTCACACCAGAGTTATAAAATACACACACACTATCATATATATACACACACACACACATATCATGTGCTATGTGGATACCTTTATGGAAGTACTCAATTGCTTGTACTCTTTCCCTCAAAAACACATAACACTCGGCAATTTTTAAGTGTAAATAGCCCTGAAAGGATTGAAATAAATTAACCACCCAATGACAATAAAAAAAATCAAAAGATGGATATGCATGCATTAATAGAAAACAGAGCTTGCTTTAGGTTTATTTTCACAGCACACAGGCATGGGAAAATAATGCAACCTATTAAAGAGAACATTTCAATAATGAAATTCCAGAACATCTCAATTATGAAATTTCCTGAAAATTTACTAGTTATTATTTTCAAGAAGAGTATTTCTCAATAAAAAATCAATTGAGCATGGTCGGTCTGCTTGATTGTAAAGAAAGAGAGCATACCTAGACACGTCCTTTCAAATGGAAGGATAAAATATAGCAATTTACATGGAAGCAGTACAAAAGAGGAGTTTCATTTCTTTACTTTATTCTTGACGTCATCTCCTTCAAGCATCATATAGTACTTCAAAGCAGATTCATAGTGTTCCAGAGTCATAAGTGAGTCCGCAACCTCAGTGACTATGTCAGGATGTTGAGATGCATTTTCTTGTTGTAGAGCACTGAAAATAATCTGCACATTGCTTGGCAAAGTAAGAATAGCATATTGCTTCATTTCAAATTCATCCAAAAACAGCATACAAAGTTTTTAGAAATAACAGAATAGGATATCTAGAAGAGGTAAGATTGGATATCACTTCACGGTTAAATTAAGTTTTGGGCTTTAAAGACTAAAGAAGTTGACATTAAGGGGTCCCAACTATGGTACGAGGTCATAGTTAAGAAACATTTGACTAATCTTGAGGTGTATAAACACTTCTGGACGCCTCATTTTATCAGAGCCCTCCTGTTCCTCAATCTTCACCTCGCAAAACTACCCTAGTACTTAGGCCACTTTAGAGTCACTTTAGCTCATTAGCTTGTAGCAAAGTCCTTGGGTTCCTATCCTGCATGTTCTCCCCTAACACAAGCTTTAAATTTACCTAGTATCCCATCTAGTGCCATTACATCTAGTTGTGGTCCCAAGTAACTGAAAGTAGCTTTCTAATTTCTGATGGTACAAAGTTTTAGTTGAACAAATCTCGATCACATTTAGCTTTTCCTCCCTTGTGTTATAGAAAATATGCAGGAGCCCTAGCAAATGGATTCTCAGATAGATATTTTTCTCTTGAACAGCAACACCCACATGTAACCCATAGACAATAGTTAACAACAACAACAACAACCCAGTAAAATCCCATTAATGGGGTCTGGGATAGACAATAGTTAACAATATAGGAAAATAGAAAAAGTCTGGCAAACCAGTCCAGTTGCAAGGACTCCAAGAGCACATAGAAAACAGAAAAATCAATTCATACTCCACTGTTATACCCATCAGAACATTGTGATTCACTTATTGTTGGAGGAACCACTGCACTAGATCAGCCTTTACATTGCATTACATGCCAGTTACTATGAGTGATGGCACTACTACAAACAAGAAACTTTAAGACCAAGCTCCAACAAACCTCTGCCTCCTCCATATGACCAAGATGTAAATGACATATTCCAGCTTTGATACTTAAATTAAGAGGCATCCATTTCCCAGTAAAATATCTCTGCTTTGCACACTCAATTAGATCAAGAGCTTTTAAATGTGCATCGTCTTCCATGTGCATCACAGCTAACAGATGTATCACACTTAAATCAGCTTCATTTGGATGATTTTTCAGGTAGTCTTCCAGGATACCAACAGAGCGCTCAGCTTCGCCACATTTTCTGTACAACTGGAGAAGTAAACAACAAGTTAATTCCATGCTGAACGGTGGAATAAGAGAGCAAGTACCATTTAATACAGCATTAGTTACACAGAAACAAAAAAGCAAAAAGCCTGTCGTCAGCAGACTAAAGCAACAGTCTTTTACATAAATATACTCTTGGCATGTTCTCATCAATTTGCCATATCTAAGTTCACTCTTGACAGAGTCATAGGAGTGTCGGTGCATTTCTCTTTTTTCCCCTGGTCTCAGTGCAATCCCTTGCACACGATGTTAGTTGCTTTTCCAAAAGTAAAAATGTGTGGATGTAGTAAGGAACTTTTCAACTACAGGTAAACCTGGTAGAAACAATAAAAAGAGGGTATTTAATAGAAAAGATTCAGGTCCAAATAATTACATCAGATAGAATGTGCAAGTTACACAAATAGCGAAATAACAAGACGCCGTCTGTGATGATTTGTATTGGACTGTAGACAATGTTATACTAATAATTGAAGGCGCTAAAGGACAACGAGGTAAACATAAAATCACATGAAGGTTTGAGTTGTCTCTAAAACTTACAACCTCTTGGGGTTAATGAGGATAAGAACATAACACAGTGGGAGCAAAGGTATATATGTGATACTAATTAGTTGGAATTAATGCTCACACTTACAGTAGGTCTAATGTTTTAGGGTAAACCAAGGGGAAACAATTGGGGTTTGGGCTTGAGAAATAACTTGCAAGACTCGGAGGTGACAATTTTCAAAGAATCCTACAGCTACTACGCATACAGATTGTTAATCCGAAAGAGAAAGATGTGTGACAGCGGAGCGAAAAGAAAGGAGATTTTTCAGGTGTACTTCTTTTATACTGTAGACGCCTACGGAGAGAAGAGATGACTTTCCAATGTCACTCTCACCATATGGGTTTCTAAAGCTCTGAAGAAGGCATGCTATTTTCACGTGGTTGGCAGCTGGAAGTTTGATTGACAGGGTAGATAACTTCAGGAAGAAGAAGATAACACGCATCACTTGGTGCTGCATGTGACAAGTTTTGGAAAAGGATATATGTGCTATATTGTCGCCAGCGAGCCAATTATGGTAGACATTATCGAACCCTTCGGCTCTTCAATTCAATGGGTGATGTCAAGGACAGCTAACATGTGAGGTCTAGACGGGCCTTCAGATGGACGAAAAGGCAGGAGCGAGCACGAGAAGTAGCTCATGCGGCTATGCTGTGGGCTTTGTGGACATAAAAAAGGCAGAGGGAGTCTAAGGGGGTAGAGAATATTTTTGTACAGATTAGGACTAATCTCTTTTTTTTTTTTGAAGAAGGTAACATATTAAACATTAATAAAAAGACTTCACTAAAATAGTGAAGTCACTCATATTTACAAGGGAAGTGCCTAAAAGAGAATCTTAATCATCTCACAATGCATCTAGAACATCAAAATGGATTCATGATCCTCCATATACTTTCCTTTACACCAAAAATAAAAAAGAGCCAAACATTTCATCTTTATCTTCTGGATGTTATTGGACTTGTCTTCAAAACATCTTTGATTTCTCTCTTCCCATATTGTCCACCATATGCATGCTGGAACTATTCTCCATCTCTCTTTATAGCTAGACTTGTTGCCCTCTTTATTCCAGCAATTTAGAACATCATTAATTCTCACTGGCATTGCCCATGAGATTCCCCTTAAGCTGATGAAGATTCTCCATAGTTGTGCAGTGATTTTGCAGTGCAAAAAGAGATGGCTAATTGTCTCTGCCTCTTCTTCACATAAGTAACATCTGGAATACAGATTGAATCCTCTTTTGATTAAGTTGTCTTGTGTTAGTGCTGCCTCTTTTGCCAGTATCCATGTTAAGCAAGCAACCTTATATGAAATTTTTACTTTCCATATCATCTTCCATGGCCAACAACCAACCTGATTGTTAGACACGTTGAATTCCTTGTAAGCAGACCCAACAGTAAACCTCCTCTGCCTATTCCTTTGCCATACCATAAGATCTTGATTAGAGTTGATACCACTGAATCGCTCCAAAGTATTGTAAAAGTCAATTACTCTTTCAATCTCCCAATCATTTAGCCTTTTTCTGAATGTAAGATTCCATCTCTGATTAGTCCATGCCTCGTGTAGTGTTACTTGTTGTTGCTGATTCAAGGAATATATGTCAGGAAAGATATCCTTCAATGGTCCTTGTCCTAGCCAATTGTCATCCCACAATGAAATCTTCCTACCATTTCCTACCTTGAACTTGGATTTGTTAATCAGTTTTGGCCAAAGATTCCTAATTTACTTCCACACACTGACACCATATGGAGTTCTCACTGATTTGGTTGTCCATTTTCCTTCTGTTCCGTATTTCTCCGTAACAACCTCTGTCCACAATGATTTTTCATCTGCTGTAGGCTTCCATAGCCACTTCATCATCAAACTCTGGTTCTGAATTCTCATATTTTTTATTCCTAGACCCCCTGCCTTTTTGCTAGTAGTCACATAGTTCCATTTTACCATGTGGAACTTCTTCTTCTCACTGTTGCCTTCCCATAGGAAATTCCTTCTTAATGCGTCAATTCTCTTCACTACATTGATTGGAATCGGAAAGAGAAACATAATATAAGTAGGCAAAGCATCTAGTACAGAATTAATCAGAATTAGTCTAACCCCCATAGATAGATAATGATTCTTCCAATTTGCTAGCTTCATTTCACACTTCTCCAACACTCCATTCCATATTCCTTTTGACTTACTCTTGGCAAGAGGGGTTGCTCCGATGGTAAGCAACCCCCACTTCCAACCGAGTGGTTGTGAGTTCGAGTCTCCCCAAGAGCAGGGTGGGAAGTTCTTGGAGGGAAGGATGCCGAGGGTCTATTTGGAAACAGCCTCTCTACCGAAAGATAGGGGTAAGGTCTGCGTACACACTACCCTCCCCAGACCCCACTAAGTGGGATTATACTGGGTTGTTGTTGTTACTCTTGGCACCCAATGGCATGCCCAGGTATACAGTAGGCAGTTCACCTACATTCCCACCTAGAATATCAGCAAGACTTTATAATTCCCTTACCTCATTTACTGGATAAATGAAGCTTTTGTCCCAATTTATGCGTAGTCCAGAAGTTGCTTTAAAAAGAATGAATATCACCCTTAATACTCTCAGTTGTTCTCTATCAGCTTCACAGAACACCAAAGTATCATCAGCATACTGCAAATGTGAAATCCTCATGTTGCTATCAGCCCTGCAGTTCACCTCGAAACCTCTGATCCAATTATTTCTCTGTGCTCTTTTTAGCATATCGTTCAAGCCTTCCATAGCAATAATGAATAAAAACGGGAATAGGGGATCTCCTTATCTCAGACCCCTCTGGGAAGGGAAGAAACCAGCTGGTTCTCCATTGATCAGTATAGAGAAACTTACAGTTGATATGCAGTATTTTATCCAGGTAATCCATCTTCCACCAAAGCCCATTTTCCTTAGAGTTTCAAGTAGAAACTTCCAATTCATATGATCATATGCTTTCTCTATATCCATCTTGCATAGTATCCCCGGTTCCCTGCTTGTTTTCCTTGTGTCAATGCATTCATTAGCTATAAGGACAGCGTCCATGATCTGCCTTCCTCTTGTGAAAGCCATTTGTTGAGAATCCACCATATTGTTGACCACCTTTTTTAGCCTCTCAGTCAGTAGCTTTGAGATAATTTTGTATATACTACCTATCAGACCGATAGGCCTGAAATCCCTCCGTTCTTTGGCCCCCAACTTCTTAAAGATCAAAGTTGCATTTTGGCTCTTTTCAAATATTCCTTGTTCATAAAAGTTCTGGACAACATCTATCACATCCTTTTTAACCACTTCCCTGCAATTATTGAAAAAAGCCATTGTAAAACCATCAGGACCTGGTGCTTTATCGCTTGCACATGCCTTAACACTGTCCCATATTTCCTGCTCTCCAAATGGACTCTCCAGCATTGAGTTGTCCTCTGTTGTGATTATCTGATTATTTCTAATAGAACCTACTGGTCTCCACTCCTCTTCTTCAATAGGTTTTGATAGAATCTGATCACTTCCCTCTTGATATCTTTCGGATTTTGCAAAGATTCCTATCAACTGAGCTATATTATTAAATCTCCTGTGAGCATTAGCTGTTTTACGGAAAAACTTGGTGTTCCTGTCTCCCTCTTTTAACCAAAGGGCCCTGGATCTCCGTCTCCATGCAACTTCTTCATGATTTGCAATCTCCTCATACTCTATGGTCAATGTGGTTTTTCTGAAAATTTCCTCCTTTGTCAATCTTTTCTGATCATGTAACTCCTCCAGCACTGCAAGTTGGTTAAGGATTATGTTAAGTTGCCTTGTAAAGTTTTGCTCCATTCCTTTAACTTTGTCTTCAAGTATTTAAGCTTCAAAGTTAGAATGTAATCTGGCCTTCCTTCACCGGTGATAGAATTCCACCATTCTTCAACTCTGTCTTTGAATCCTTTAGTGTGCAACCACCAATTCTCAAATTTAAAGTATGATTTAACCGGATCCCAACTACCACATTGTAGCATCAATGGAAAATGATTTGAGGTAACTCTCTGAAGTAGTGATTGCTTTATGTTTCTAAAATCTTCATTCCAATCAGCAGAAATCAAGAATCTATCCAATCTGGTTGCTATTATATGTCTATCCCCTTTTCTCCATGTGTACTCTCCTCCTGCTAATTGGATGTCTACCAGTTCCATTTCTTCAATGAAGTTGGAAAAATCAGTCATAGCTCGTGCGAATCTGGAGCAATTATTCTTCTTTGATGGGTATCTTACAGTATTGAAGTCCCCACATACCACCCAAGGTCCATTAAAGAGACCTCTTGCACCTGCTAGCTCCCACCATAGCTCCTCCCTCTTTTTTCTGTCATTCGGAGCATACACAGCTTTTTTTTATTCCTTTGTTTCGAACTTCGTGAAGAACTCCATTCTATCTCTCCCTCGTTACGAACAAAAAAGTGGGGCTGCGCCCCAGTTATACACTCCCTTCGTTCTACGAACCTTTGTTGATTCTGAACTTCGTTCGCGAAGGAACTGGACTTTTGACGGGCCAGCCCTTTTTTATGCGCCGCTTTACCCTGAAAGGAAAATGAGCTTTGCTCCTCTGGGCGCTAGGCGCTCCCGTGGTTCGCGAGAAGGAAAAAGGATGTTGCATCTGGCTTTCAGCCATGTATATTCTTGAGTCTTGCGTGAAAATTTACAAGTTAATGTATGTAGTCCAACACAAACTACCTCCCCCTGCCATATTCTACCATCCCACATTACTAAAATATCCCCTCTAGTCCCACTAGCTTCCCGCTGAGCAAATTTCACCCACCTATGACCCCATAATTCTTTTACAATCTCCCTTATATCCCCGTTCTATTTTAGATTCTTGGAAGCAATAGATTTCTGCCTTCTAGCTAAGTATCAAACTTTTAATCAATCTCCTTTTCCTGACTCTATTAAGTCCCCTGACATTCCATGAAATGATACTCACTGACATTGGCTATGACTGCTGCTACTTCCCCCCTGCTTCTAGTTCCATTGCTCTTGAAATTACTTCCAATATCCAGACCTTTCAGCTCTTTGAGTCCCTTCTTCTTTGTATTCTCGACAATCTGAGTGGCTTCTTTCCCTTTGTTCATTTGCCTTCTGTTATCAATTTTCATGTAAAGTTCCAATGCTTCTCTCTCACATCCACTAAAATCCACCCCAAATTCTTTGCTCATTCTAATGATATTCTGATGCACCCAAATTGATGCTTCAAATTCCCGATCTTCTTCTGCCTCTAAGTTTTGATGTTTTAGAGGCACAGCTTCTTCAATCTCCCAGTTCACAATCATATTAGATTCTTTTGACTATATGAGCATGTTGTTGTAGTATTCCTCTGAATTTTGTCCCTCACGTTCGTGTTCATCAATAGTCAACATTGCATTATCTTCAGGAATAGCTTCTTGTTGCTTTTCTTTTTCTCCGTCTTCATTTCTCTCTTTTTCCTCTTCATCTGAGCTGACGATTTTGTTGCTTTCCTTTGGTTCCTCCGAAACAATGTTCATTTGATTTACCACTGAAGGTTCAAACTGAGTAGCTGCTATCTCTTCATTAAAAGGATCTGGCATGTGATTTGTGCATGTTGTTTTAAAAGCCTTCTCTTCAGATATAATTTGAGCCAATGAATCTGTGCCCAAATCCTTTTTGTTGTGATGCTGCAGAGGTCTAGCATTATTCATTATAATGTCACAAGATTGGTCAGTTACTCTTTTAGGAGTAAATTCAACCTGCTTTGAACTACCCACATGTCCCATCAAAACACATGCAGCTACTCCCCCTGTTGGCTACTTGACTACCTCACATTTGTATGTACTCACCGAAGCTTCACACCATATCGGAATTTCAAAGATTACCCCTTCACATTCTATTTTCAGTGTTTTTGGAACTGCAGATCCATCTCCTCTCACCTTTATTCTTGCCCATTTCAAATGATTTTTTAGTTCTGTTTCCTCCTCAGTTTCAATCCAGCCGCCACAGAATTCCCCAATTTCTTTGAAAACTGTCTGAGACCATAGATGTAGTGGAAGACCTACTAGTCTAATCCATACATGATTCATCTTCTTATTATTTGGAACAGCCCCCACCATTGGATTCCACCATTGGAGCTTAACTTTGTGTTTCTTCCAATACCATTCGCTTCTCAATACATGTTCAGTAATTAGCTTGGAAGGGAATTCAAAGAGAAACCTATTTTGGTGCATCTCATAAATGTTGATACCAGTGCTTGCTTCCAAGAGTTTGCTGCCCATATACAAACTTCCGATAAGATTGCAATTTCGGTGCTTTCTTCTGTAAAGAATCCCACCAGGCATTTACCTAGCAGTTCGTTGTGTGTTAAATCTCCAGAAACATGTATCATGTCTCCTTCTTGTTGGATCTTCGCTTCCTTCATTTCTCTGCTTGCCCACTTATGATTTCTGACTATGTTTGAGAACAGAACTCCTTCTTCGATGACTTTTGGAGTCATGATTGTATTTCTCCGTACCCCATCATTCATGAATCTTTCTATCTTTGCTGCAACATCTGACCAACCTGAATTGAATTCAACCTCGGGAATGATGATAATTGACCTTCCCCTGCCTTGGACTTTGATGATGGTCATATATCGACCATGTGTGTTGTAGTTCTTCGCACAAAATATTTCTGAGAAATGATCCTTGATTTTCCATCTTTTCACATGGTTTCCTTTCACCTTCGAAGCTTCCTTCATATTTTCACATAACCATATCATTGTTTTCCTGCCGAACGTCGATCTTCTGATTAGGTTTCTCCCTCTCTCTATCCATTCAAACCATTCTTCCGCATCTGTTGAACTTCTCCCAATTTCATAAGACTTGAAACCCATTGCAAAATATATGATGTTGTTCTCCTTCATTGTAGTACTTTCCGGTTAGAAACGAAAGCCCCCTGTTTGCAGTCACCGGAAACTTTATTCCTTCGCCGGAAAATAGGAAAGTATGCTGAATCTGGTGAAACTGGAGTAGGTGTGAACAGTAAAAGTTGTCGAAAATCTGAACAAAATAGACAGATCTGGTTGGAATTGTCCCTTGAGAAGGCTGTCCAAAAGAAAAAAGTTGAAAAGTTGCCGGAATAAGGCTCACCCGCCCGGCGCGTGGCGACTGGGTCGCCGGAAACTGCCGCGCGTGGCTGCTGCTTCGTCAGAAAAATTTCAGTGGAGTGGTCGGATTTTCGAGGTCTTCCTACTGGTGTTCATGGAAACCAAAGATTCCTTGTTCTCAGGCTCCTCGGGGAGCGTGCCTGAGAGCTTAAGAAAGTAGAGAGAGAAAAATCCAAATTCAAATATTTAGCCCTTTTAGGATAACAAAGGTTATAAACTTCAGCACAAAGGAAGTGCTGCTAAATTCACAAAAACACAAGACGGAACCAGTACATCCTTGATTTTTTTAGGACTAATCTCTTGTTTTTGATATAAACTTTTAGGGCACAGTTTCGTTTTAGTACAGATGATTGGGTGCATTTTTGTAAAGAACCATGATCTGGTGTAGGTTTGCCCACTTTTTGTATACCACTTGTATCATACTTAATAAATCTTTAACTTACCACGAAAAATTAGGATGCATCTCCTAAAAGCTTCTGACTCTAGTTGGAGACGTGTATGTCAATCTTGGGATGAGTGAGATTTAGAAAACCTCTTGTTTTAGGGAACTTCTAATTTGCCTGAAAAGACAACTTATTTACCAACATTGGAGTGTAATAAGCCCGACTACAGTTAAATCGCTGTAGAGGACCAAACTAATTTGGAATTAAGACATAGTTGATTGATTGATTTAGATTAGCTACCAGACATACTTCCCCTTGGTGTGTCTTCTAAGAACCAGAGAAATGACCTTTGTGACAGTAACTTTTCTCTCTTTTACCTTGCATTCAAAAGTTTGATTAAAATTATCATATCCTGTTATCATTATTACTATCATCATCATTATTATCATTTTTGGTGGTGGTGTTCTTATATTGTCTAGTAATACCAAATATTTTCCATGTCAGCCGTTGCAGTGTTCTGCATTTTCTAGGAATGTGGTGTCACATGTTTATGTTGTCTAACTCAACATTCATGGTAAACAACTTTCCTACTTCCATTGTGCAAGTTTTCAGGAATAAATAACAGTACTTAAATCAGCATTTGTAGCCTAACGAAATTTTACTTCATGTATATCTTCTTTTCTCCCTAAATAAAAGTCAATCATTCATCATTTTTAACGTTATATACAACTAGGGCTCACCTCAATGAAAGTAAAGCATGCTGTCTTCAGTAATATAAAAGAGAAAGGATATCCCATGCAGAAATATTAAGGACGACTAATTGAATGGATCAAAAATAGCAAAAGAAGAGTGCATTTAGCATGTAACCATTTGGTGCTTTATCCAAGAAAATAACTATATGCAAATAAATGAGAGAGCAAAGTTTGACAGACTGAAGGAAGGATAGATACAGAAACCTGAGCAGCTGTCCTAAGCACTTCAACATCATTAGGGCATCGACGAGCAATTTGCTCGTATGACTCTGCAGCTTTCTGATAATCTCCAAGCTCAATGTATATTGAAGCCCGGTGATACCTAAGACTAATGTCATCAGGATCTGCTGTTATTGCTTTGGAAAGGCAATACCTGGCCTGTCCCCTATCTCCCTGCTCTCTGTACAGTTACAAAAAAAATTTAAACAGTAAAGCTCAAGAAGCACCAAATGGTGCAAAACAAAGAGGAACCAGAAAGCAAGCTTATACAACAAAACAAAACATAATATAGGCAATGGAAACACGGTGAACAATACGTATCCATTATTTCATCATGGATTTAAAAGGGAACACTCAAATGCCTGCCACCACAGATGTAAACACATTCCTAAATTAGATGACCAAAAAATTTTATATAAAAAAGAAACTTCGAAGTAGGCTGTCACTCAAAACATAGAATAATTGACATTTGTGCATCAACATCACAACGTGCACAACTTGATGCTTTCTTAATTTTTAATGCAGAATGATAGCAAATGCACCCCAACCATATATCAATTTCAGCTCCTTTAGGAACAAACTATCAATAAGCGTCACGGAAGGAGTAAATATAATTGTATCCT
Source organism: Nicotiana glauca (assembly GCA_026770625.1). Taxonomy (NCBI): domain Eukaryota; kingdom Viridiplantae; phylum Streptophyta; class Magnoliopsida; order Solanales; family Solanaceae; genus Nicotiana; species Nicotiana glauca. The sequence goes on along the minus strand of MU685084.1, from coordinate 45,517 downwards.
TTTGGTTCATCTCTCTCAATGTACAGAAAACAAAAGTGACACAGAGAACACTTACACTAGTCCATCCATCTCACTGTATCTGTTTCCTTTACTATTTCAGATAGTTAATGAAAACAGTAAATGATAACGCAGTTTTGGTGATAGTTTTCAAAGTATTCCTTTACAAAAGGGATCAGTGTTTCAGTTTATAATAGAATGGGAAAGAGGACAAACATTTTATCACAAGGCGATAACTTTTTCGCCCCAACCATTGAATCTCTAATTATATGCAGACAAGAATCCACTCCGCATAGGAATTATAATACAGCATTAAATGAAATGGGAAAAGGGATAAGGGCATGACATATTTTTACACCATATATAACTAAACTGCTTACCTACAATTCTTTAGTACATGTATTTATACGTATATTACACACACACACACACATAAGAAAAAATGATACGAATGCGAAAGGAGAAAAAGAAAAAAAGAAAAGATGAAGCAGGGAATTCTCACATGGACCAATCGACCAGGAGCTTCCAAAGAGACGCATCCTTCGGTGCAAGATGTGCTGCAAGCATGTAGAAGTCCATAGCTCTCTTCTTATCGCTGATAGCATTGTAAATCAAGCCAAGTGTATGGTATGGATCAGGAAGGTTTGGTGAAAGACGAATGACTTCATTCAACACACGTATGGCCTGCAACAGAGAACAAAAACAATGAGAAAAGTAAGAAATGGAAGGACTCCTAGCTGAAACCTGAAGCCCTTCCTGAAGCAAAGCAATAGAATGGGGGAAACAGGTGTGCACATATTTTACAGATAACTGACAGAAAATATCCATAAAAACAATTAGAATCAAATGTTCAGGAAAAAAAAAGTGGATACAGTTTCAGAGCAAGACCATAATCGACAAAAACAAAGAGAAAATAGCAACTTGATGTGTCAATTCATATCTCTTATACTGCATAGAGGAAAGGCAATCTTTCTGTTTTTCATGCCATATAGATATCATGTCTACAACAAAAAGCAGAGAACTATACCGATCAAGCAAAATCAGGCTATAGAACAAGGATGCATGACTCTAGCTGCATACCTCCTCATAACGGCCATGTGCATAATGAAGTGTGGCATCACCAAGTTTTCTTTTCAATTCTGAACTGACTTTATTCTTTGTTCCCTTTCGCCTACCTCTCTTCTTGAGCTACATAAGGTACAGCATAACATAGTGTGCAGAAGGTTACTAACGGCTGCACAATATTTACAGTATGCAAAAACGAAAACAACTTGCAACCCTGAAAAAAGAAAGGACAAATAACAGGATGCAAAAGGACTACCTAATAAACTAACTGAAAAGGCTACAACTTCAGAACATATTGTTCTGAGCAGTCAAAATATAGCCAAATGTCATTCAAAATATACTGAGAACTGATTAGGAAGCTCCACAACATCCATGATCTTGTAAAGATTCTTTTGATTCTTCGAGAATCAAGTAGTTGATCTCTTAAACCATTCATAACATCCATGAATTGCTTATAGGTATTATGAAAATGTTTTGGAGGCCCAAGGTTCATTGGTAAGAACCAGAAACACTAACAGTTGAGATCATGGTGTTTTTGCTTAGTTAAGCTTATAGCTGGCAATGTGTCTTGGAGTGACATAACCTTAGCAGTTCGAACTGGAGATCAACAAGCTTATCCTCAAAGCTAGCTTTGGTAAGCAAGATATTATTGCATATCCTCAACACTCACGGTATTCTTTAATCTTTCTCCAAATGATTAATGATACATGTAGTGCATGTGCAATTTGACTGTCCTTTTTTACAACTATATTAAAAAAGAAAAAGAAAAACTGATTTTGATGAGATATAATTAGAGATCTTAAGCTTGAAATTAAGGAACTTGACTTTAAAACCTCGTATAAGGATCTGAAACCCATAAGCTGGTAACAGTAAAATAAAGTCCTACTATGTATTGGTGATTCCAATTGTTCAACTAATGACAACACGTAAGAAAATGTGCCTCTAACCATGTGTTTTTCTTTCGTGAAATGAGCTAGTTTATTGAAGCTCAAACAAAATACTGAATATCCACATTTTAATTATTTTTAAATTTTCAAAACTTTAATAATCTGAAGATGTTTAAGCTTAAGTTAAGCAGTTCTCTTATGGTCCAGTTAAGAATTCTTAGAAAAAAATAATATCCAAGAACCAAAAACAAAAGAATGTAACAAAAAAATTGCCAAGGTTCGGCTCGGGCCAATGTTCTGCCTACATCTAGTATTTTGTAAATGGAATTCAAAGTTTGTCCAGACTGCTAATGACAACAGACTATACAACAAACAACAAGTTGATGTCATACCTTCCTTGATCTTTTCCTCATCCCAAAATTCATAGCTTCCAATATTTCGTCAAAACTTGCTCCAGGACCATCCACTTGACTGTCTTCTAGCCTACGTTTCTTCGAAGGGACCTCACTGCACCCACCCACCCAACATGGTATAAGAAATTAATATGAAATGAAGGTCGATAAAGTCTAATCCGATATCCAGACAAAGATGCAAATAACTGCAGTCAAAGAGATAATTAACTACACCCCCGTAACCCTCGGGGGTTGACCTGGTGGCAATTGACTTGAGCCTTGGGGTTTGCTCCCTTTCAAGGTCTCAAGTTCGAAACCCACTGGGGGCAAACAATTTCTGAGGTCCATCGGACTGGGTAAAACCTGAATTAACCGTGGTGCACTTGCGGGAAACTCCTTGCGGAGGGCCTGTGCACCCCCGGATTAGTCGGGGCTCTTAGAGACTCGGACACCCGGTGCAAATCAAAAAAATTAACTACACCCCCGTAGTAACATTGTAACAACTAAAATTTCGTTCCTGAAAATAATAATCAAGACAAGAAATATAGCGACAAATAAAAGTATTTGTATTTTAATAATTTATGCGGGTTACAATCTTTGAACAATCTTAAGTTTAAAAGATGTAATCCTCTGATTCTCCTCCTCGCGACCGTCAATTCGAGAGCTTCGCTTGTTCTTGAATTGATGGACCACTTGTTGTTGGGATTTGACCACGAATGCGGAGCTAGGCTTTGATCACAAACGTGGAGGATGGAAAACTTGCGGCTCACCCCTTGGAGACGACGACTTCTTGCTATGCTGAAGACTTGCGAATCACTACTGTGGAGGAGAGCTTCAATATGTATCTTTTTTCTTTTTTTTTTCTTTAGCCTTATGGAGGCCCCTATTTATAGTTGGAGGGAAGGGAGCTTGTGATAAACACACATCTTTTTCCTCCAATTTGATTGGCCAACTTGAGTCATCAAACCTATCACTAAAGTTATGTGATAAGCTTGCACATAATTGGTTGAACCATGTCATTTGAATATTTGGCGACATTTGATTGGTCCTTACATTTGACTTGGCATGCTATATCACTTATGCGCGTGGCATGATTTTAGTGGCCCTTGATTTGACTTGGCGTGCCATGACATTTGACACGTGGCATGGATTTTGGGCTTATCATTTGAAGTCCAACAAGATGAACTAGCCCAATTAACTCAGGCTCTTAATTAAATCCATATACGCATACTGGATTTAAATAATAAATTCAATTATTCTAGCACGTAATCATTGTTTGGGCTGACACGTCTTTGAATTTATCATGTGGTCCAAATAATTTAACGGACTTAAACTCAAATAAAATTCAATCGCCTACAAATGCCCCCTACTTCAAGTTGCGTCGGTTTGTAGACTTGTCAAACTTTAACGGCGAGGCTTGAAGTACTAAAATTAACAAACTTTTATTTTGTCTGAACCTCAAACTTGACTCCTTGTGAGCCCTTTCCTATTTTGGAAATACAACCTTGTGAATTTACTAACATATAGTATTTGGATCGAATTGATTTGGCATTTCGAATTCACCTTGCGATATTCAAGCTCAATAACTTCAGATTTGAGTCCATCAATACTATAGGAAGTCGTTCTCTACTTGAACTGAAAAATGGAAAGTCGTGCCCTTTTATTTTTTTATTTTTAAAAAGACTTTCAATTGGTATTCCACTTGCTCGGTTTTCCTGCCCAGATATTTTAGGACTCATACCAACGAAAACCCCCTTTTCTTATAGGAACGAGAAAGAGCGGTATTTTTTTTTTCCAATTTGTCTTCTTTTAGGACCCAACTTTTCTTGTCCAGAAATTTTAGGATATAAAGTCCTCAATCCTGAAATTTGAGTTCTTCTCAAAGAGTGACAGCTCAATGAAACCATGTTGGGAACGAATCAAACACTACCTTCGGTGGTCTATATAAGGACTCATTCCGATGCATTATATTCACACCAGCTCTTTCGAATTTTTCCTTCCTTTATGTAAGTCCTCATACACTTGTTTTAGGTCTGGTTTGCCTCTTATCATGGTGCTTAATAGAACAAACGTCTTCTATCATTCCAACTTCTGTTGCGGCGCTATGGACTTAGCCTTACTTTCTTTGCGTTTTCCAGTTGATCATATAATTTATTAATGCTCAGATGAAGCAAAGCTTGCAGCTAATGTTGTTCTTCCCTTATTGTCTTTGTGACAGAACTTTCCTGGCAGCTTGGAGAACTTGCAGGAGAAAATTCATAACTTGTTGTAGGAGCACCTGAATCTTAAACGGTTTGTGGAGCTGGAACACAGACTCGCGGCGCCTTGACATATCCGAAAATCACGATCACATAGCTCGTAGATTTGTTCTGGTAATCTCTTCGAAATCAGGTTCTTAATTCGAATTCGCTGATGGTTTCAGATTCGCGCGTCGTCACGAGAAACTTAATAACTTTTTGAAGGGATACCGAAATCACGAACGGTTTGCGGCGCTGGAAAGTAGACTCGTGGAGCTTCGACATACCTGAAAATCACGACTAGAAAGCTAATAGATTTATCTAGGTAATATTCTAAAATTCAGAGTTGAGATCCTACTATATTGCGTCTCCAGATTTGCGCGCTCACTAGAAAGCTTGTACCTTGTTGTAGGCCCAAAATCAAGCACTTCTTGATCCTTTGAGGACTAAACTTCAGAGACTACTTTTACACCAAATACTCGCACTTCAATTCATTGTGTGCTGGTTTCTATGATTTTTTTCTTTTTTTAAAGTTAGCTGCAGGATCTGATTTTTTTGTTTCAGTTTTGGACATGCTTCACGAATTTTAATCTTCTTCTTCAATTCCTTTCGTGCAGCAAATACAACCTTGACTTCCGGCAATCAAGATGCAATTTCGTGACCATAATAAGCCGCACCCTCATCTTGAAATCATGAGCGACGAGCAAAATCAGTCCGATAAAGTTCTCACCTTGGAAGTTCATCCTCCAGTGATCGGTTCCTTCCCTCTTGTTAGAAAGAGGCCTGCCGCATCTCTTCATCTTACAGAATGGTGGACGAGAGAGGCCAAAGATGTTATGGGCGAATTTTCGGGCGAGGTCACTAACATGAAATCCCTATTTTGAAGTCCGCAACTCATCGGGAAGTCGCGCCGTCTGAATTTTCTCATCGCGATGGATGCTTCCACACTTGGAATGTTCCCCCTTCTGGCTTTGGCAAGGTTCGCTACACACCCGGCTACCGGGAGTGGGTAGAAGATGTGCTCCCCCGCCACAAAATTTTTTTGGAAGATCTGAAGGTCTACAATGCCATATACGCTTCATTGTTTACGTACGATTATAACGACAACGTGCTTCAGGCCTTTTGTGAGCTTTGGCGTCCTTCCACCAACACACTTGCTACCTTCATTGGAGAATTATCTATATCTTTATGGAACCTGCGAACCATTGGAGGCCTTCCCGTGCATGGGTTCTTTTATGACGAAGGAGTTGACATAAATGGACCATCAAGCGAAGCCAGTCCTCCCAGAAAGCTGCTTATACTTGTTTTCAGCATTCCACAAACTTGCAAAAGGGGAATTTCATGAGGTCTCCGTCCATGATTGGGTGGGGTTCTGGTTTAGAGGGCCGAGCAGGTATGCTGAGAATCCGCAAAAGACGTCAAAGGTGCGGACCACCAAGCCGGGGCAGAATCATAATCCTTCGGGACGTATAGACAAAACCTTCCTACCACGAAGAAACGAGGAGAATACCTCCTTTATCGAGCTAGGTGTGGAGGAGTCTCTTATAAATGAGACTAACTTGGCAGCTTTCCTTGCATGTTGGCTCTATAAGTTGGTGCTTCCAAATAAGAAGGTTGACCATGTTCGCGCTAGTGTTTTCAAAGTTGCAAGCTTAATGGCTCATGGAGTAAAATTCTCTTTAGCAGTCCCGGTCCTTGCCAGCATATATCGTGGCTCGAGGGAGATCTCCACTTCCAACGACTTGATTGCAAGTGATGTAATTTCACTATGTGTATGGCTGGATGGGAGAGTATTTTGAGACCCATCATCGTGTTAATCACACGCACCGAAGTTTACCCTTATGCAAAATTTCAAGTGAGAAGATGGCTAAATATTTCAACCTTTCTGATGCTCGAAGGTTGTTCCAACGTGATGATGCCCGTCAACTCCAGTATTCGGCATTGTTGCGCGGCAAAGAGTTACACTTTACCGACAATGGCAAACTTTCAGATTTCTTCAGCGAATTTTTTACATCCCTTCGCTCTAGCTATCTCACCCTTAGGCATGATGCTACTTTTATCGTGGAGTCCTACAACCCTCACAGGTTTAGTAGGCAGTTTGGTTTTTGCCAAGACATCCCTGGAGATCTTATGGAGCAGTCCTATGATGGTACGTTGCAGGCACTAGTGCAACTTTGAAATCCATCCACACGTCTTGGTACCTCCTCGAAATTCATTGTGCCACTACGTCCGGTAAATGATGTGCCTTTAATGACTCATGAGTACATAGACTGGTGGCCAATACATCGACTAGATCCTTCAAAAAAGAGCCCTCATATTGTTTCGACAAGTCCAAGGCAAGATCAAGTGCATGTGCGATCTAAAGGGGTCTCGAGTCGACTGAAAGTAAAGCTACCTTCTCCTTCTTCCAAGCCTAAGACGAAGTCAAATGACCTTCCGCAAGCAGCCCAGACCCTTTCCAACTCCAAAGTCATGAAGGATGTGGATGCACCGGCGAAAAAGAAAAATAGGCGACTTTCATTGGCCTTGAAGACAACTACTATTGCCCCCAAGGTATCCAGCGACTCTTGAAAAAGTAAGGAGCGCCTGTAGACGATTGAATTTTATTTGAGTTTAAGTCCATTAAATTATTTGGACCACATGATAAATTCAAAGACGTGTCAGCCCAAACAATGATTACGGGCTAGAATAATTGAATTTATTATTTAAATTCAATATGCGTATATGGATTTAATTAAGAGCCTGAGTTAATTGGGCTAGTTCATCTTGTTGGACTTCAAATGATAAGCCCAAAATCCATGCCACGTGTCAAGTGACATGGCACGCCAAGTCAAATCAAGGGCCACTAAAATCATATCACGCGCATAAGTGATGTAGTATGCCAAGTCAAATGTAAGGACCAATCAAATGTCGCCAAATATTCAAATGACATGGTTCAACCAATTATGTGCAAGCTTATCACATAGCTTTAGTGATAGGTTTGATGACTCAAGTTGGCCAATCAAATTGGAGGAAAAAGATATATGTTTATCACAAGTTCCCTCCCCTCCAACTATAAATAAGGGCCTCCATAAGGCTAAAGAAAAAAAGATACATATTGAAGCTCTCCTCCACAGTAGTGATTCGCAAGTCTTCCGCATAGCAAGAAAGTTTTCCATCCTCCACGTTTGTGATCAAAGCCTAGCTCCGCATTCGTGGTCAAATCCCAACAACAAGTGCTCCATCAATTCAAGAACAAGCGAAGCTCTCGAATTGACGGTCGTGAGGAGGAGAATCAGAGGATTACATTTTTTAAACTTAAGATTGTTCAAAGATGGTTGAAATACAAATATTTTTATTTGTCACTATATTTCTTGTCTTGATTATTATTTTCAGGAACGAAATTTTAGTTGTTACAAACATGAATATTAGAATTTGTTAGAAGTGTTAGAATATGATAATTAGAATATGAAAGGAGTTAATTTCTTCGCAAAGCGTCAATTTTTATGTCTGAATTTCACTACTTTTTGTATGTCCTAGTACAAGGAGTTTTCCAGTTTACATCACTGCAATCATTACCGTATAAAGACAAACCTTAAATTTATTTTTTTCCTTTCGCTTCACATTATTAAAATTACCTGGGAGGTGGAAGAAGGGCACGAGCTTTGCGCTTTTTAGCAGCCAATGCTTCATATTGGTGCTCGAGGCGCTCAAACTGTTGGTATGGCTGGAGTCCAGAGGCATCATCTTCAGTAAATGCCAAAGGATCCATTTCTGCTCCGAATCGGAATTTATACTCCCCGCTTCCATCTTCTTCTTCGTCTTCTTCCTCTTCTTCGTCCTCCTCTTCTTCTTCATTGTCAGCCTCTTTAGTGTTGACATTAGTGTTATCTCCTTCGTCTTCTACTTGCAATTCCAATTCCTTGGGGTGTTCAAAGGCATCAAACTGAGGCTCAGTCTCTGTTACGGTTTCTCCTTCCATGATTGTCAGTGGTGCGTTGCGGGAAAGCCCGCAGTCGAAACAAAATAGCTCCTCAATTTAAAGCAATTCATTTTTTCAATGAAAAAGTCCAAATTTGCCAATGAGTTTTGCGAAATAATCCAATTTGCCTTTCATTAATATTTAGGACCCGTTTGGCAGTTTTGCCAAAATAAATTTGGCATTTATTTATTTTCAAAACACGGTAAATTTTGTTCATTATTTTGGCAAAATACCAAATCCCAAATCACAAAATAATTTTTACATGGTTGCTCCCTTTTTAAAAATTATTTTGATAAATGATAGTAATCTTTATTTATTCCAAAACTGACACATTTTTTTTTACTTTTTAGCACTTTCACGTTAGTAACTCATTAATTAAGGGATCCATTTTTCCTCTCTCTTCCATAATTTTCTTCTTCTCTACAATAAATAACACTTACCAAATATATAAAAGATTCTAAAAAAAAGAATATATAAAAAATAATTCGCTCTTTAACGAGGTTGCACAATGGGAATTTTAGTATTTTTTTCTTTAAGTTTTAAATTTTATTGTACAATTTTATTTTTACTCATAATATACCTTTAATATATTTCAAGTATATTATATTGTGATAATATATTCCATCAATATGTCATATATAATTTTTATATGTATTTTATAAAACACACACACACACACACACACACACACATATATATATATATATATATATATATATATATATATATATATAAACAAACAAAATATACCATAAATATTCTTTATAAATGTGTATTATACTTTATATATACCGCTATTATATAACTTATCACATATACCATTTAAATCGAAAATATATAAGCACCAGCAATCAAAGTTATAACATGTTAAAATAATATGTTATTATCCAAATTTAAACTCTAACGAAGGAAATGAAAAGAAGAATTTTGCATAAGAAAATAAGAAAGAAAGGCATTAGAAAAGAGAAGACAAAAAAATGGAAGGATTGTACTAGGTACGGGAGATCAAAAATTTGAGCGATGAAATAGGAATAGTTTCCTATGAGATTGATTATTGTCTAGCTGACTTTTAGTATCATTTATTTGACAGCTATTAGGATATGTAAATATTTAGGTGCCGTAGATGAAAATAACTAATGTTGCTATAATTTTACAAATTTTCTTTAGATATTGCCTAGTTATGTTTTTTGCTCAATCACAAAATCATCCCAATTGCTTATTTTGGGCCAAAATCCCAAAACTTGCGAATTATATATATGTTTTTCCAAAATAAAGTTGGGAAATATGTTTTGAAAACGTATGTCCAAACACATTTTCATTTTCAAACCAAACTTCACCCAAATCAGATTTTTCAAAATAAATTTGGGATCTACGTCCAAATGCTTGCTTAGTGTCATATCCAACTTGACACATGGGTCCTTTTACATTAGTAAAAGGGTCAAATATATTCCTAAACTATGCGAAATAGTTCATATTTGCCTCTAAACTTTCACCATCTTCCTCTATTCATCATTCCTATAAATCAATCACCAACCTAAAAATTGATTTTTTTCCGCTCTCAAAAACACCACTTGGAGACCATTTTTACTCTACTACTACTCATTTCCACAAAACTCACAAAGAGAACATATACAACTTTTACACAAAAACCTCCTTATTTAGACAATTTCGCTCAAACTTTTATTTTTATCACTTTTACCAATTTATCATTTTACCTTCATCAAAGAGCACCAACTTTCTATCGTTAATTATAACCCACTTTGATCATCACAGTACTGCTCCAAATAATTTATGAACTGAATTTTTGTATATATACTTGAAACTTTCACATCGCTATTAGTGATATGAGAAGGATGGATGATAGAGTTACATTGATGAAGTTCTGATAGAGGTCGAAATTAAATTTGAGGTGCAACTGACCATTGTCTAAGTTTCATTTGGGTGGTTTTACCTATCCTTAAGCAAAAAAAAAAGAACTAACTTAAGTTCTAAACTATGACCACACATCAAACACATAGTTCAAGTTAAAAGCTTTTTTATCACAAATTCATCATTCATGGCCCTCAACACTCATTCAAAAACATCAGCTAAGCAATATTATGAACAAGAATAATATGCAAATAAAATATATATGCAATCCTCTTTCATTAATATTTAATTATGTGGGCGACATGCACTGCTAAAAATAACATGTTTACCGATACAAATTGCCAAAGGTCCCTCAGTAATAAGGCTTTACCGAAGGAAGTCCGTCGGTAAGTGGTACGTTGGTAAATCTTTCCTTGGTAAAATAAATCGACAGAATTCCTCGATAATTACCGATGGACCCCATCGGAAAGCCATCAGTACATTTCCGGCACTATTTGGTCAAATAATTTTCGGTGCATTTCTAACACTATTTGGTCAAATAATTTTACTTACCGACGAATATCCATCGATATATTATAAAATTATATAATATCAATAATATCCATACCCACAGATATTCGTCGGTATATTAAAAATAATAATTTAATATTACCGACAGATGCCATCGGTATATTTAGAATTTTAATTTAGTAATTTAAGAATTAAAAATATGAATAAATCCATAATCCTATGGATATTTGTCGGTATGTTCAACAAAATTTGAGAATTTGGTTTAAGTCTACCGACGCACTCCCTCGGTAAGTAAGAATTTGGATTGACAAATGAATAATTTTTCCGCGATACTCTATCGGTACGCCCTCGGTAAATCTGATATATTTTTGGCAAGCAATGCTTATTTTTTGTTGCACCACCTGCCAGCCAGAATATTACATTAGAAACAGAAATAATCATAATAAAACATAAATTAACAATAACAAAACTTTATAAACTATCCAAACATCCAAATTATCCCATCAAACATCAAAACTATCCAGCCAAACTTCAAAATGTAATATTCAAGTCAACATCCAACTAAACAACAATCCAACCAAACATAAAATCACTAATCTTCGGATTCCCCCTCATCTTCTTCATCATTTATATTGTTTCCATTTTTTTTTTCTTTAACCTCATAAAATACTTCCAAATAAGGGAACACTGACAGTAGGATTGGAGCAATAATAATCGCCCACAGGAAGCATCACTGAATTTGTGTGCACAGAACGAAGAATGATTCTTCACTATTGTTTAACAAACATTCAAAGGGGTGAAGCATACAAGAAGAGTATTCATTCCTTATACGGGAAAATTAAGATGAAATGAAAAGGAAAAAGGTAAGGATGAATTCATCCACAAAAGACTGGTAATTCACTCTTCTTCCAACTCAAACCTTCATTTCTCTGCTTTATCCACCTCCTCTTCCTCCTTCTCACCATACCGGCGCTTAAACTTTGCAATCTGACCAATACTTTGAGCCATTTGACGCCTTGCTCTAATGTGATAAACCTTGCCTGTTTGGTGTATATTGGTCATCATAACATGCATCAATCGTCCACTTTGCGTCACATAGGATATCCACTGCATTTGAGGGTGAATTCCTTTCTTCATTTTCCTTGAAAATAGACCTACAATTCAGTAGCACTTTCATCAGTTTCATCCTCTTCGTAAATGTGACTTTTTGACGGAGAGCGGGGCAGGCCGATTAAGTGGTGCACTTGAGCCTTGAGGGGCTCGATGTCATTCCTAAGTGCGGTTTTGATATTCTTGTCGTGCTTTTTTTTTTCTCTTTCATCCGCATAATTCCTAGAAAGTTGTTGAATCGTTCGCCGGATCTCCTCAAGGTCCTCATTTTGCATGTGGCGGATGTCCCAATACCTTGTAATCCACAAAAGCGAAGTGAAAAAAATACACGAAGAATTAGAATGGAATAATTTAGCACCTAACTTCATAATCTTCAACTAGGGAATATCGACTACCAATACATACCATGAAGTAGAAACTTCGGCTAAGTTTTGAGCAACATATTAAAATTTCTGGGAATATATATGTACAAAATCTACATAATCTAAGCTAGAAGACATCTGCCATATATCTTCACATGAACATCCACTTCCCATTAAAGTTATTTTTCTTAGCCATAAGATATTCTGCGAATAATTCCTTCTCAAAAAAAGATATTCTGCGAATAACTTTTCATTAAACCATCGAATAAGAAAGTTAATAACATGGCATTAATATGGTGTTTTTGTAAGCTATCTATTTCACGAAAGAGCACAAGAAAAAAGGAGCAAAGTGACAAGGAAATAAGAAATCAAAAAACAAAAAACCAACACAAACACAGTTGGCAAAACTATTAGTTAATTAAAACAAAATGAAAGAAAAACTGCTACAAAGACACGTTATGAAGTATTTGTCAAGCTCTAATTGACCATTCATCATTATATAAACAAGCAATTTGCTTCACTAAGCCAAGCAAACACAACTATATATATATATATATATATATATATAAACACAAACAGTTCACTCTCAGTTTTTCCTTTTGGGGTTTCCAGAAAATGGAAAACCAAAAACCACCTCTCCCTGCTGCAACAAAACTATAGAGAATTGGGTCCATTAAGCCTTCTGGTTTCTCACTGAATTCTCATGAACTTGCCCTTGCCAGGGTTTGTTACGTAATTTAAATTAACCTTTTCTTTTTCCCACTTTTCTATAGCATTTTAGAAACATTAGTGTTCATCAACTTTAGAACTTTGAACTGATGTCTTTTTTGAGTTATAGTTTGGATTACCATGGAAAATATATACTAGTATAATACTAACAGCTAACGTTTTAGTTCTTTTTCAGGAAGAAGCATTGAAGTCTTTTTCAGCACCTAACAACCCCAAACCACCAACAAAAGTAGCCTGAAACGGTCCCATAAACAGCCGCGAAACATAGCTAACAAAAAGAAGAGCTTATTAACAAAAAAGTATATACCATGTAGTCCACACTCGAGGCGATGATAGTTGCGCTCGGAGGAAAGGCTGTATGCTCTACCCCTTATACACGCCTCCAACCACGTTCAACCAAAATGAGAGAGTTTCTTCCTTCGATGGCATCCACAAAATGATGACCTTGAGGAGATGTGGTGAACGATTCAACAACTTTCTAGGAACTATGCGGATGAACAAGAAAAAAGAAAACACGAAGAGAAGATTAAAACCACACTTAGGAATGACATCGAGTCCCTCAAGGCTCAAGTGAACCACTTAATCGGCCTGCCCCGCTCTCCGCCAAAAAGAAGAAACATATGTTCCATCTACATATACAAAGAACAAATTTATTATTCTTACTCATTTAGTATTTTAACAATTACAACAGAAGGAACACAGTTATTCTAAGCTAAATAGACGACTGCTGACTGGATTTATCATGTCATGATTGTAAAGTAAAGGGAAAAAGGATATGAGGAGCTTGGAGAATAAAAAATTGAGACAAGAAAGTTAATGAAAGTGAAAAAGTTTTGCTACCACTGTAATCAAATGTAACAATTGTTTAATGAGATATTGTAACAACTGTTTGAGTAGCTGGAAGCAATGAAAGAAATAAAACTTACAACTATTTTTCCAGTAGACTCCTCCAACCATATAACACACTCTTTTGAGTTTGAGGTCACTGCATTTACTAATTATTGTTCTTATTTTTGTGTTTCAACCAACCGCTTTTCATTATATTTAATGCAATTAATCTGGTAGCCTAATTTCTTTTGTCACTAGCTAGTACAACTCAACTGTCAACCGAGTAAGTGTATAGCCACAGAATCAGACAAGTATGACCAAAATTGACCAAAGTAAAATGAAGGTGTGGGATAATAGACCAAATTGCTAATCCACTTTTTGACTTCTAAATTAAGTTCATGAGATAAATTAATTACCCATACGGAGTATAGATATCACTGGATAAATATTCCATAGACAAGTCACATTATCTTCAGACGAGCTATGACGAGTTCACATAGCAATTTAAACCAATGTAAATCTAAAATTTAAACCAACCAATGTAAACCAACCTTGGTCCATAACACGTCGCAAGAGATGAGACCCTCGAATTATTACTTCTAGAAAAGCGCAACCTAAAATCAGTTAGAGAGGTGGAAGAAAAAGAAAACTTACCGGAGATAGAGAGGAGCCTGAGTACCGACGATGGACGCTTGGATTAACGACGATAACGACGACGATGGCCGCTTGGATTGAGTGCCGGTGAAGCGGGGATTTGCCGTAGAAGCAGTGACGCGGAGAAAGAGAAAACAGGAAAATGCTAAATTAGGGTTTTTGCTGAGACCCTTGAACTGTAAAATATGTGTTTAAGATTTACCCTTTCAGAAAAAGAAAAAAAAAATATCATTTATTTACATGGTTAGCTTCTTATTCTATATTATATTAAAACGACCATTACTTATCAAAAGAAAATTGTGTAATGCCTATTTCAACATTTATTCTTTAGTCTTGCTTTTAACCTGTAAGTAGTTAGAACTTAGAACTTAGAAGCATAGAATTTGCAGGCAATTAGTAAAATTCTAACTAACAAATTACCATGAATCGATCAATATCAAACTTATAGTAATTATTTAGAATCTAACATGTAATTATATAAACCAAAATTAATGACCCTTATTTTTTTGTGTAATTATCAATTTACAAGCTAGTTAATTATTACGGATACACTTCTACGTAATGCAATTATCAATTTACAATCTAATCAAACCTAACATTACTTAAGTATACTAGCTAATTAATTAATAATATTGATTAACAATGCAACTAATAAGTTTGTACTTACTTTATTATCAATGTAAGATAATTAAATAATCACTAAGATTTTTTACGTATGCTATTAATAAACTTCTACTTAGGGTGTAATTAACAATGTATAGGCTAGTGTCGCTAACATCACTTAAGGATATATCCTTAGTGCGTACACTTCTACTTAGTGTAATTATCAATATCTATAAGTTAATTTTAACTATTACACTTATATACTTAATGTAATTATCAAAGAATTGCCTAACAAATTATTAATACTAATTAATGATATTGCTAATATAGTTTTACTTACTTTATCTCAATTTAAGATAATTGAACAATCACTAATATTTGCCACGTATATCATTGATAAACTTCTACCTAGTGTGTAATTATCAATGAATAGGCTAGTGAATCACTAACATTAATTAAGGATATATTCTTAGTACACTTCTACTTAGTGTAATTAACAATTTATAGGCTAATTATAACTATTACACTTCTGCTTAGTGTAACTACCAATATATAGGATAATCAATTATTAACATTACTTGACGGTACCACTAATAATGTCATGATCCAAAATTCCTCCAAATAAGTCGTGATGACACCTAATCTCTAAACTAGGTAAGCCTAACATTTTCTGTAATAATATGGATATTTACTAACTTTAAATTAAATTACTCTGAACAAATTACAATTTTCAAAACCGGTGGTACAAGTCATAAGCCTTTCTAAGAGTAGTTATACAAAATAAATACAATATTGTTCCAGAACGAGAAGGAATCAATGGAACGTAAATACAAATGAAGGTGACTCCGAGGTCTGCGAACGGAGCAACAGATTACCATGAGTCTCCACCGCGATGACCCGCATAGCTACTATCGATCAATACCTGGATCTGTACACAAAAAAATATACAGAAGTGTAGTATGAGCACACCACGACGGTGCCCAGTAAATATCAAGACTAACCTCGGTGGGGGTAGTGACGAGAAGTAGTGAAGACACCTATTGGTCAAATGAAATGAACAGGATATGATAATAAAACATCGAGATAGAGATAACGAGGTAATATCAACAGCGGAGAGAAATCAAATACAATAGTAGGGACAACAAAGAGAACACGGATAGTAACGAATGATAACCAAGTAAATCAACACTGACATAACAGGAACATAGACAAGTAAGAATGTATTTAAATAAAGAAGACAATGCCAACTCAATCAATCACATCATGTCTAATACACAATTCCGACCATCTTAATCCTCGGTTTCTCATATCATAATCTCAACTTCCGAACCTTCATCACACATGGCACTTTGTGACCACATATTTTCCATCTCACTTTTAACAACAAAATTCTCATGCTATACAATACAAAATGTACGTACAAATACACTCAAGATGTTCAAGAAGTCTCATTTACATAATATAAAGTAAATTACAATTTTTAAACTAATCAGAAAACCAGCGAGAAAAGAAGAAGTTATTTTTAGAAATCATTTCAGTAAAGAAAGTACCATTTTCAATTAAAATATAACATCAAATGAATTATTACCTTTAACGTGGGAGTTAATAACTTAAAATTTAATAGAAATTCCTTTTTAAGTAAAATACAACCTTAAACGGTTTAAGGGAATATAATTGAGAAACGAATTGAATTAAAGATGTAACAATTATTGAAGTTTTAAGTGTATATATATATATATATATATATATATATATACGGCAAGGTATTGAAAACGTCGTAGGTTCCAACACAAAGGATCACAGCAGTAAAAGAATTTAAACAGTTAAACATGAATTGATAATAACAAATAAACACAGCAACAGAAAGTGCATGGCATCACCCTTCGTGCTTTAACTCTCAATCCTCACCATGCAATCAATAATAGAAATGTGCACGGCATTACCCTTCGTGCTTTATCACCCTTCCTCACCATATGAATCATATAAATATGTACGAAATCACCCTTCGTGCTTTATCTCTGTTCCTTACCATATGCATCAATATAAATGTAAATGTGCACGACGTCACCCTTCGTGCTTTATCATTCTTCCTCACCATATGAATCATATAAATGTGCACGGCATCACCCTTCGTGCTTTATCTCTCTTTCCTCACCATATGCATCAATATAAATATAAATGTGCACATTTATATGATTAATATGGCGAGGAAGAGTGATAAAGCACGAAGGGTGATGTCGTGCACATTTACATGTATATTGATGCATATGGTGAGGAAGAGAGATAAAGCACGAAAGGTGATGCCGAGCACATTTATATTGATTCATATGGTGAGGAAGAGTGATAAAGGACGAAGGGTGATGCCGCGCACATTTCTATTATTGATTGCATGGTGAGGATTGAGAGTTAAAGCACGAAAGGTGATGTCGTGCACTTTTTGTTGTTGTGTTTATTTGTTGTTATCAATTCAAGTGTTTTAACTGTTTAAATTCCTTTACTGTTGTGATCCTTTGTGTTGGAGCCTACAGTGTTTTCAATACCTCGCCGTATATATATATATATATATATATATATATATATATTTTCCAATACTTCAAACTTCAATAATTGTTACATCTTTAATTCAGTTAGTTTCTCAATTATATTCGCTTAAACCGTCTGAGGTTGTATTTTACTCAAAAAAGAATTTCTACTAAGTTTTAAGTTATTGTGATGACCCCAAAGGTCATCTCTTATTTAAAAGTCAAAACTGTGTTCTGAGGCCTCGAAAACCTCCTTTTGTCTCACCTCGATTTGCGTGCAAGATCCGGACGCGTTTTCGAAAAGATTTACTGTGAAATTTTAGAAAAATAATAAAATTGGCCTTTAAAATTGATTAAAGTTGAATTTGGTCAACATTCTTGGTAAACGAATCCGGACCCTTGATCCGATGGTCCCGTAGGGTCTTTAGTAAAATATGGGACTTAGACATATGCCTGGAATCAAATTCCAAGGTCCCAAGCATGAGAAAATTTTTTTAAAGAAAATTATTTGCTGGAAAATATAAAGGCTTTTTGAAATGAAATGATGCATTTTCTTGATGGTATCGGGCC
Source organism: Nicotiana glauca (assembly GCA_026770625.1). Taxonomy (NCBI): domain Eukaryota; kingdom Viridiplantae; phylum Streptophyta; class Magnoliopsida; order Solanales; family Solanaceae; genus Nicotiana; species Nicotiana glauca. Next base: position 27,221 of record MU685084.1, on the reverse strand, counting down.
CGTATCTTGGTTTCAAAACTTGATAAAAGTTTAAAATAATAAATAATTCGAATCTGTGAAATTTGGTAAGAATCGAAATTGGTTTAGTATAAATCATACTTATAGTTGAGAAAATGGAAATTTCAATGTTTTGAAAGAATTTCATGAAATTGAGGTTAAATTCGAAGTTGTTGATGTTATTTTGATGATTTAATCACACGAGCAAGTCCATATGATTTTTTAGACTAGCGTGCATTTTGGTTTGGAACCCCAAGAGCTCGGGTGAATTTTGGATAGGTCACAGAGTGAATTGGACTTAGGAAAAATTAAAGCTGGTGTCTGGTATTTTGCCCATGCCTATGATCTCACAATTGCGAGATCATGCTTCGCCAAATGCGAAATGGTCAAGCTTGGGAAATGCGACCATAATGTCGCAAATGCGAACCAAGCCTGGGCAGTCCATTCTCGCAAATGCGACAATTTGGTCGCAAATGCGAAAGAGTCAGAGGTCGCAAATGCGACACATTCTTCGCAATTGCGAAGATAGCACAATCCTGAAGGGTTCGCAATTGCGAACCCCTGGTCGCAATTGCGACATCTGAAGCCTGTAAGTGGGATTTCATACGCGATTCATCTTCATTTTTACAACTTTCAAAACCTAAACATCACGTAGGCGATTTTCCAAAGAGAGATTCTTCTCCAAATCATAGGTAAACAACTTCTAATTTATTTTCTTCAATCTATAATATCTTTTTACATGATTTCATTTCAAAATCAAGAGCTTTTCATGGGAAATTGGGAATTTTGGGGTAGAAGTTAGAATTTTCAAATTTTGGGGATTTGGACCTTGATTTGAGGTCCGATTTCAAAACTAATTACATATTTGAGTTCGTGAGTGAATGGGTGATCGGGTTTTGGTTCGAACTTCGGGTTTTAACCAAGCGGGCCTGGGGTCGATTTTTGACTTTTTGGGGAAAACAATGGGAAATCTATTTTTATACATTAGAATTGGTTTATTTAGCAATTATTGATATCGTTAAGTAATTTGTGGCTAGATACAAACGAATTAGAAGTAGAACCGAGAGGTAACGTGGTAGTTGATGCTTAATTTTTCCGTGGAATCAAGGTAAATGTTTGGTTTAACCTTGGCTTGGGGGAATAGGAGTTTAGTGTCACGACCCGGATTTTCCACCATCGGGGGGCGTGATGGCGCCTACTGTCAGATCTAGGTAAGCCAAACATCTAAACAACTTTGGATAACAACACAACAATAATAAAATAACGAGCCTTAGGCGAAAGTCTTTTAAAACATGGATAACTGAAAACCCAAAATGCGGAAGTTTAATATTTCACTACCCAAGACTGGAGTCGCTATCTCACGAACCAATAAAAAGTGCTACAAACAAGTCTGAATAGAAAATACATAGTGTCTGTCTCGATACAATAAAAACAAACAGAAAATATGGAAAGGGACTTCGGCCTGCAAACGTCAGCTAGGCTACCTCGTAAGTCCCTGGACTGAAGTCAGCTCCCGCTCAGTATACTACTATTGTGGCCCAAAAGCTGCTCCTGGATCTGTGTAAAAAGATGCACAGAGTGTAGCATCAGCACAACCGACCCCATGTGCTGGTAAGTGCCTGACCTAACCCCGGCGAAGTAGTGACAAGGCTAGACCGGACTACCAGAATAACCTGTGCAGATATATATACAAGTACAACAAAATAATAGCGGAAAGTAAACAATTATAACTGGGAGGGGAACATGCTTATGGGGTAGTAGATAAAACGGAATATCAAGAATAACAAGGAAACTACATTTGAGTCCTTCTAACATAGAATAAGGGAAAACAAACCACTCTCACTCGTTTCAATTTCCTCTCGTTGCAGGCGTGCAACTTGATCCCATTTCATAACATCACGTGGTAGGCGTACCACTCGCTCCCATTTCATAATATCACATGGTAGGCGTACCACTCGCTCCCATTTCATAATATCATGTGGTAGGCGTACCACTCGCTCCCATTTCATAATATCACGTGGTAGGCGCACCACTCGCCCCCGTTTCATAATGTATAAGTGGTCGGCATGACACACGATCCCATTTCACAATATATAAGTGGTCGGCCTGCCTCACGATCCCATTTCACAATATATAAGTGGTCGGCGTGCCACACGATCTCATTTCATGATATATAATACACAGAATAATCCCGACAAGGGAAAACACAGATAAGCAGTTAAATCCCGGCAAGGGAGCAACAATAACAACTTTCACATCCTGGCAAGGGAGATAATCAATATACTCAAACCATCCCATCAAGGGATTAATCATATCTCTTTCCATTTCTTTCATTTCTTACTCAATAATATTTTTATTGTTCGAGCCAACACTCCAAAGAATTTACAATTCATATGTAATCCTCATACTCTTCACATTATGTAGAATTCATCAATTAGCATGGAAGAGTCCCAAAATATCAGAATAAGTACAAACAAGGACCCACAGTCATGCTAGACATTGGTGTATAGATACTCGTCACCATGCCTATACACCGTACTCGATCATTTAGCAATTAGCAATTAATAACACTCTAATCCTATTCTCTCAAGCCAAAGTTGGATCAAACACCTACCTCGGTCCAAAGAATAGCAATCAATCCTCAAATACCGCCTTTCCTCTACAATCCGACTCTGAAACAATGATATCTAAGCATAATTAATTCAATAATATCAATAAAGACTCAATGGCAACATCCCATAGCCTAGATATGAATTTTCTAGCATTCTTTCAAAAATACCAAAATTAGACACCAGGCCCACATTGTCCAAACACGAGGCTCGGATCAAAACCTAGTCACCCATAACCCCACGAGTTCAAATATATAATTTGTTTTAAGATTCGGCCCCAAATTGAGGTTGAATCACCCAAAATCCTCAAAACCCTTAATTTTCTACTTTGATTTCATGATTTAGGGCTAGGAATTTATTGATTAGTTGAAGAAATTAAGGGGGAATGAAGTTAGGAACACATACCTATGAAGTTATAGAGGAAGAGGTTCTTCAAACTTGTCTATGGAGGATGAAAGAGAAGAGCTCGTGTGGAAATAGTGAAGAAATCCCGTGTTAAGTGTTCTGTTTTGAACTTAAAAATTCACTGGGCGAAATTGCACTTCACGTTCGCGGGAAAGGGGCCGCGTTTGTGAAGGGTTAATTCAACAGACCATCGCGTTCGCGATGAGGAGGCTGCGAACGAGAAGAGAAAGATTTGGAGGGTCCAGGACTTGGTCTATGCGAATGCGTGGACAACTACGCGAATGCGATGAAGGGAGCCTTATGAACTGCGCAAATGCGACAAGGCAAGCGCGAACGCGATGAGTAAAATGAAGGCTAAGTCTTCTGAGTCAAAATACTCTACGCGAACGCGAGAAGGTGATGTGAATGCGATGAAGGATGAAATCTGAAGCTTCATGAACGCGAGAGGCATAGTGCGAACGCGAAGAAGAAAATCACTGAGCATCTGTTGCAGATTTTCTGCAATTCCTCTAAGTGCAAAACCACCCCGAACCACCTCCGGATCACTCCCGAGCCCTCGGGGCTCCTAACCAAACACGCACACTAACTCAACAACCTCATACGAACTTACTCGAGCGATCAAATTGCCAAAACAACATCAAAATCAATGAATCAAGCCGCAAAATCATCATTTTCATTTCAAACTTCATAAACTTCTAACTTTAGATAATTATGTCCGAAATACGTCAAACGACATCCGATTTCAACCAAACTTCACAAGAAGCGCTTAACACATATTTAAGAACTATACCGGGCATCGGAACCAAAATACGAGCCTGATACCATAGTCTTTTAATCAATTTTCATTTCCATTTTCCTTAATAATTTTAGAAAAACAATTTAATAGAAAAATTCTTTTACTCGGGTTCTAGACCTCGAATTTCGACTCCGGGCACATGCTCGAGTCCCATATTTTTCTACGGACCCTCTGGGACAGTCACATCACGGGTACGGGTCCGTTTACCCAAAATATTGACCAAAGTCAACTTTAATCATATTAATATCAAAATTCTTCAATTTTTTCACAGAATTCACATATTTCAACATAAAAGCTTTCCGGCTATGCGCCCGGACTGCGCATGCAAATCGAGGCAACTATAAGTGAGGTTTTCAAGGCCTCGAAAGCACGGAATGAATGAGGAAACAGGTGATGACCCTTTGGGTCGTCACATCCTCAACCTCTAAAACAACCGTTCGTCCTCGAACGGACAAAAGAAGGAAGTACCTGAGTCAGGAAATAGATGAGGATAACGGCTCCGCATATCAGACTCGGACTCCCAGGTCGTTGCCTCAGGAGGCTGACCTCTCTACTGGACACGTACTGAAGGACAACTCTTCGACCTCAACTGTCGAACCTGCCAGTCTAGAATAGCTACCGTCTCCTCCTCGTAAGATAGATCCTTGTCCAAATGGACAGTGCTGAAATCTAACATGTGGGTATGATCACCGTGATACCTCCGTAGCATAGACACATGAAACACTGGATGCACGGCTGACAAGCTAGGAGGCAAGGCAAGTCTATAGGCCACCTCTCCCACACGATCAAAAATCTCAAATGGGCCAATGAACCTAGGGCTAAGCTTGCCCTTCTTCCCAAATCTCATCATGCCCTTCATAGGCGATACATGGAGCAGTACTCACTCACCAACCATGAAAGCTACATCTCGAACCTTGCGATCTGCATAACTCTTTTGCCGTGACTAAGCCGAACGAAGCCTGTCCTGAATGATCTTGACCTTATCCAAGGCCTCCTAAACTAAATCTATACCCAATAACCGAGCCTCTCCCAGCTCAAACCATCCGACTGGAGACCGACATCGCCTACCATACAACGCCTCATATGGAGCCATTTGAATGCTGGACTGGTAGTTGTTGTTGTAGGCGAACTCTGCTAAAGGCAAAAACTGGTCCCGCGAGCCTCCAAAATCAATGACACATGCTCGGAGCATATCCTCCAATATCTGAATAGTCCTCTCGGACTGGATGTCCGTCTGAGTATGGAATTTTATGCTCAACTGAACCTGGGTGCCTAACTCCTGCTGAACTGCTCTCCAGAAGCGCGAGGTGAATTGCGTACCCCGGTCCGAAATGATAGATGCCGGCACCCCATGAAGGCGAACAATCTCTCGGATGTAGATCTCAGCTAACCTCTCCGATGAATAAGTGGCTGCAACAGGAATGAAATGCGCTGACTTGGTCAGCCTATCAACAATGACCCAAATAGCATCAAACTTCTTCCGAGTCATCGGAAGTCCGGTAACGAAATCCATGGTAATCCTCTCCCACTTCCAATCGGGAAGCTCAATCTACTGAAACAAACCACCAGGACTCTAATGCTCATACTTGACCTGCTAACAGTTCAAACATCAAGCCACATATGCCGCAATGTCTTTCTTCATCATACGCTGCCAATAATGCTGCCGCAAGTCCTGGTACATCTTCGCGGCGCCCGGGTGAATAGAATACCGAGAACTATGGGCCTCCGCTAAGATCAACTCTCGAATCCCATCGACATTGGGCACACAAACTCACCTCTGCAATCTCAAAATACCATTATCATCTAAAGTCACCTTCGTGGCACCTTCACGCTGCACCGTGTCTCTCAGGACACACAAATGAGGATCATCAAACTGCCGATCACGGATACGCTCCAATAATGAAGAACGAGTGACCGTGCAAGCTAACACTCTGCTAGGCTCAAAAATGTCCAACCTCATAAATCGATTGGCCAAGGCCTGAATATCCAAGGCAAGTGGTCTCTGGCTGACCAGAACATAAGCAAGACTACCCATGCTGGCAGACTTCCTACTCAATGCATCAGCCACCACATTGGCCTTTCCCGGGTGGTATAAGATAGTAACATCATAGTTTTTCAACAACTCCAACCACCTCCTCTGCCTCAAATTCAACTCCTTTTGCTTGAACAAGTACTGAATGCTCTTGTGATCCGTGTACACCTCACACGTCACACCATATAGATAATGCCTCCAAATCTTCAAAGCATGAACAATGGCCGCCAACCCTAGATCATGGAATGGATATTTCTTCTTGTGGATCTTTAGATGCCTCGAAGCATAGGCTATGACTCTGCCGTCCTGCATCAATACTGCACCAAGCCTAATACGGGAAGCATTACAATAAACTGTATAAGGCCCTGAGCCTGTGGGCAAAACCAACATTGGTACCGTAGTCAGAGCTGTCTTGAGCTTCTAAAAGCTCTCCTCGCACTCGTCTGACTATCTGAACTGGGCACCCTTTTGGTTCAATCTGGTCATTGGGGATGCTATATATGAAAACCCTTCCACGAACCGACGGTAATAACCTGCTAACCCCAAGAAACTCTGAATCTCGATAGCTGAAGTAGGTCGAGGACAATTCTTGACTGCCTCAATCTTCTTCGGGTCCACCTGAATACCCTCTGCTGATACAACATGACCCAGAAATGCAACCGAACTCAACCAGAACTCGCACTTCGAGAACTTAGCATACAACTGACTATCCTTTAGAGTCTGAAGAACCACTCTGAGGTGCTACTCGTGCTCCTCTCGGCTGCGGGAGTATACCAGAATATCTTCAATAAAGACTATCATGAGCAAGTCTAGATAAGGCCTGAACACTCGGTTCATCAACTCTATAAATGTTGCTGGGGCATTGGTCAACCCGAATGACATGACCAAAAATGCATAATGCCCATACCGAGTGCGAAATGCTGTCTTAGGGACATCAGACGCCCTAATCCTCAGCTGATGGTAGCCAGATCTCAAGTCTATCTTTGAAAACACCTTCGCACCCTGTAGCTGGTCAAACAAATCATCAATCCTCGACAGTGGATACTTGTTCTTTATCGTCACCTTGTTCAATTGCCAGTAATCAACGCACATCCTCATCGATCCATCCTTTTTCTTCACAAATAACACTGGCGCACCCCAAAGAGAAACACTAGGCCTGATAAAACCCTTTTCTAGTAAATCTTGCAACTGGTCCTTTAACTCCTTCAACTCTGGCGGGGCCATGCAATACGGCGGAATAGAAATGGGTTGCATGCCTGGGGCCAAATCAATATAGAAATCAATATCCCTATCGGGCGGCATACCCGGCAGGTCTGAAGAGAAAACCACGGGGAACTCCTGAACGATAGGAACAGAGTCAATAGAAGGGACCTCTGTGCTGGAATCACGAACATATGCCAAATAAGCTAAACACCCCTTCTCGACCATGCGTCGAGCCTTTACATATGAAATAAAACCGCAGGTGGCATGACTTGGGGTCTCTCTGCACTCCAATCGGGGCAAATATAGCAAAGCCAAGGTCACGGTCTTGGCGTGACAATCCAAAATAGCATGATACGGGGACAACCAATCCATCCCTAATATAACATTGAAATCCACCATGTCTAGAAGCAATAAATCAACACGGGTCTCAAGACCCTCAAACACTACCACACAGGAACGATGAACTCGGTCGACCACTATAGAATCACCCACTGGTGTAGATACATAAATAGGGATACCCAAAGCATTACTAGGCATAGCCAAGTAGGGTGCAAAATAAGATGACACATATGAATATGTAGACCCAGGGTCAAATAGCACTGAAGCATCCCTATCACAGACCAGAATAGTACCTGTAATAACAATATCTGAAGACTCAGCCTCTGGCCTGGCTGGCAAAGCATAACACTGGGATTGGGCCCCACCTCCCTGAACCATGTCTCTGGGACGATCGACTACTGGCTGACCTCTATATCTGTCGGTCCGAGCTCCACCTCTACGGTCTCTACCTCCACCTCTATGATCCCTACCCCCGCCTCTGGCTGGCTGGGCGAGGACCCTGCTGCTGAGAGTTGTCAGAAGCTCGAGGGCAATACCTGGCAATGTGCCTCATGTTGCCACACGTGAAACAAGCCCTCGGCTGTTGAGAATAACGGAGTGGTGGTGTGCTGATAGGTGCTGATGGTGAACTGAAAAGCTGTTGGTCAGAATACTGTGACTGAGAGCCACGACCACCGGAAGTACCATGAGAAACCTGAAGAGCTGACTGAAAGGGCCTCGGTGAATGGCCTCTACCATAAGAATCCCTACCCCCAGACAAGGTACCACTGGACCTACTAGAATGACGAGGCCTCTTATCCGACACCTGACCACCTCCTCGTGCAAGGGCCATCTCAACTCGGCGGGCCGCATTGGCTGCCTCCTGAAAGGACATCTCACTACCAGTTCCCATCATCTGGAGATGGATCGACTGAATTAATCCATCAATAAATCTTCGAACCCTCTCTCGCTTTGTGGGGAGTATCACAATAGCATGGCGTGCCAAATCAATAAACCGAGTCTCATACTGTGTAACTGTCATGGATCCATGCTGGAGGCGCTCAAATTGCCTGCGAAGTACCTCCCGCTGAGTGACTGGGAGAAACTTCTCCAAAAACAACTCCGCAAACTGATTCCATGTCAATGCTGGAGACCCTGCTGGTCTAGATAGGCAATAATCCCTCCACCAAGTCTTGGCGGATCCTGTAAGCCGGAAGGTGGCAAAATCGACCCCATTGGTCTCCATAATACCCATGGTCCTAAGGATCTCATTACAGCTGAATAAATAATCCTGTGGATCCTCTAATGAAGCACCGCTGAAGGTGGTGGTGAAGAGCTTGGAGAACCGATCAAGTCTCCACAAGGCATTCAAAGACATAGCCGCTCCATCGCCAGCCTGGGCTGCAATACCTGGCTGAGCTGCCACAGCTGGCTGAACCACTGGGACATGAGTCTGGGGAGCTACCTGCTCCGGAGTACGTGTAGCTGGAGTCTGAACCCCTCATCCAGCCTGAGAATTAGCTGGTGCTACTGGAAGCAAACCCTCTCTAGTGACACTCTCCATAAAGCTTGCCAATCGGCCTAGAGCGTCCTGAAGATCCAGGGTGACCATGACCCCTCCTGGGACCTGAGCTGGGCCTACCAGAGTTGATGGGGCTGGAACCTCCTCATCATAGTCAATATAAGGCTCCACCTCTGGAACTGCTGCCCGGGGCTGAGCTCTGCCCCTGCCTCGGCCTCTGGCACGGCCTCTGCCCCTCGCAGGAGCTACTGCTGGGGGCTCGGGCTGCTGCGCGATAGAAGAGGAAGCACGTGTTCTCTCCATCAGCGAAAGAACAAAGTAGAAAGACAATCAGTATTTGAGAAACAAAACCGCACGACAAGAAAGAACAAAAATGATACTTTTCCTAACTCGGTAGCCTCCGGGGGATAAATACAGACGTCTCCGTACCGATCCCTAAGACTCTACCAAGTTTGTCCGTGAGTAGAGAGACCTATGCAACCGAAAGCTCTGATACCAACTTGTCACGACCCGTATTTCCCACCATCGGGGGTCGTGATGGCGCCTACTGTCGGAGCTAGGCAAGCCAAACATCTAAACAACTTCAGATAACAACACAACAATAATAAAATAACGAGCCTTCAATTAAAGGCGGAAGTCTTTTAAAACATGGATAACTGAAAACCCAAAATGTGGAAGTTTAATATTTCACTACCCAAGACTGGAGTCGCTATCTCACGAACCACTAAAGAGTGCTACAAACAAGTCTGAATAGAAAATACATAGTGTCTGTCTCGGTACAATGAAAACAAATAGAAAATATGGAAAGGGACTTCGGCCTGCGAACGCCAGCTAGGCTACCTCGTAAGTCCCTGGACTGAAGTCAGCTCCCGCTTAGTATACTACTACTGTGGCCCAAAAGCTGCTCCTGGATCTGTGCAAAAAGATGCACAGAGTGTAGCATCAGCACAACCGACCCCATGTGCTGGTAAGTGTCTGTCCTAACCCCGGCGAAGTAGTGACGAGGCTAGACCGGACTACTAGAATAACCTGTGCAGATATATATACAAGTACAACAAAAGAATAGCGGAAAGTAAACAATTATAACCGGGAGGGGAACATGCTTATGGGGTAGCAGATAAAATGGAATATCAAGAATAACAAGGAAACTACATCTGAGTCCTTCTAACACATAATAAGGGAAAACAAACCACTCTCAATCGTTTCAATTTCCTCTCGTTGCAGGCGTGCAACTCGATCCCATTTCATAACAACACGTGGTAGGCATACCAATCGCTCCCATTTCATAATATCACGTGTTAAGCGTACTACTCGCTCCCATTTCATAATATCACGTGGTAGGCGTACCACTCACTCCCATTTCATAATATCACGTGGTAGGCACACCACTCGCCCCTATTTCATAATATATAAGTGGTTGGCGTGCCACACGATCCCATTTCACAATATATAAGTGGTCGGCGTGCCACACGATCCCATTTCACAATATATAAGTGGTCGGCGTGCCACACGATCCCATTTCACAATATATAAGTGGTCGGCGTACCACACGATCCCATTTCATAATATATAATACACAAAATAATCCCGGCAAGGGAAAATATAGATAAACAGCTAAATCCCGGCAAGGGAGCAACAATAACAACTTTCACATCCCGACAAGGGATTAATCATATCTCTTTCCATTTCTTTCATTTCTTACTCAATAGTATTTTTATCGTTCGAGCCAACACTCCAAAGAATTTACAATTCATATCTAATCCTCATACTTTTCACATTATGTAGAATTCATCAATTAGCATGGAAGAGTCACAAAAATATCAGAATAAGTACAAACAAGAACCCATGGTCATGCTAGACACTGGTGTATAGATACTCGTCACCATGCCTATACACCGTACTCGATCATTTAGAAATTAGCAATTAATAACACTCTAATCCTATTCCCTCAAGCCAAAGTTAGATCAAATACTTACCTCGGTCCAAAGAATAGCAATCAATCCTCAAATACTGCATTTCCTCTACAGTCCGACTCCGAAACATTGATATTTAAGCATAATTAATTCAATAATATCAATAAAGACTCAATGGCAACATCCCATAGCCTAGATATGAATTTCCTAGCATTCTTTCAAAAATACCAAAATTAGACACCGGTCCCACATGGTCCAAACATGAGGCTTGGACCAAAACCTAGTCACCCATAACCCCACGAGTTCAAATATATAATTTGTTTTAAGATTCGACCCCAAATTGAGGTTGAATCACCCAAAATCCTCAAAACCCTAACTCTACCCAAAACCCCTAATTTTCTACTTTGATTTCGTGATTTAGGGCTAGGAATTTATTGATTACTTGAAGAAATTAAGGGGGAATGAAGTTAGGAACACTTACATATGAAGTTATGGAGGAAGAGGTTCTTCAAACTTGTCTATGGAGGGTGAAGGAGAAGAGCTCGTGTGGAAATAGTGAAGAAATCCCATGTTTAAGTGTTCTGTTTTGAACTTAAAAATTCACTGGGCGAAATTGCCCTTCGCGTTCGCGGGAAAGGGGCCGCGTTCGCGAAGGGTTAATTCAACAGACCATCGCATTCACAATGAGGAGGCTGCGAACGTGAACGCGAACGCGAAGAGAAAGATTTGGGGGGTCCAGGACTTGGTCTATGCGAACGCGTGGACAACTACGTGAACGCGATGAAGGGAGCCTTATGAACTATGCGAACGCGAGAAGGCAAGTGCGAACGCAATGAGTAAAATGAAGGCTAAGTCTTTTGAGTCAAAATACTCTACGCGAACGCGAGAAGGTGATGCGAACACGATGAAGGATGAAGCTGAAGCTTCGCAAATGCGAAGAAGAAAATCACTGAGCACCTGTTGCAGATTTTCTGCAATTCCTCTAAGTGCAAAACCACCCCGAACCACCTCCGAATCACTCCCGAGCCCTCAGGGCTCCTAACCAAACATGCACACTAACTCAATAACCTCATACGAACTTGCTCGAGCGATCAAATCGCCAAAACAACATCAAAATCAATGAATCAGGGCGCAAAATCATCATTTTCATTTCAAACTTCATAAACTTCTAACTTTAGATAATTAGGTCCGAAATACGTCAAACGACGTCCGATTTCGACCAAACTTCACAAGAAGCGCTTAACACATATTTAAGACCCGTACCGGGCATCGGAACCAAAATACGAGCCCGATACCATAGTCTTTTAATCAATTTTCATTTCTATTTTCCTTAATAATTTTAGAAAAATAATTTAACAGAAAAATTCTTTTACTCGGGTTCTAGACCTCGTATTTCGATGAGTCCCATATTTTTTCTACGGATCCTCCGGGACCGTCACATCATGGGTCCAGGCCCGTTTACCCAAAATGTTGACCAAACTCAACTTTAATCATATTACTATCAAAATTCTTCAAATTTTTCACAGCATTCACATATTTCAACATAAAAGCTTTCTGGCTACGCGCCCGAACTACGCACGCAAATCGAGGCAACTATAAGTGAGGTTTTCAACGCCTCGAAAGCACGGAACGAATGAGGAAACAGGTGATGACCCTTTGGGTCATCATATTTAGTCTATTTGCTATGTGTTTGTATCGAGTATGACGTATAGGTATGGTGACGAATATCTATACGTCGGTGTCAAGCATACCCATGAGTCTTATATCATGATTGTAGTGACTCTTCTATGTATCGATCACACTCAAATTGATAATTACTAATGTTGAACAAGGCTTATAAATGTTGCTTGATAATTGACTATTGTTGAAAATTGGCAAGTTGAGTTTCATTTTGTAATGTAACTGTTGAAGACGAGATTGGTTATGGTTGAATCCCTTACCGGGATGTTATTATTGATATTGTTGATTCCCTTGCCAGGATATTATTGTTGATATTGTTGATTCCCTTGCCTGGATATTATTATTGATATTGTTGCATTGTTTCTATTATTTGGGTGAGAAAGAGTGTAAAGCACGAAGGGTGATGCCGTGCATGATATTGTGAGCGAGTGTAATGTAGGAAGGGCCAATATTATGAGTGTTAATGCATGAACGGTGATGTCGTGCCATGATTTGAGAGTTAATGCGCGAAGGGTGATGTCGTGCCTATATTGTGAGGAATAATGCACGAGGGGTGATACATTTCCATGATTATGTGAGGTAATGCACGAAGGGTGATGCGGTGTCAATTCTGTTGATTCATATGGTGAGGACGAGAGTAAAAACACAAAGGGTGATACCGTGCACGTGTTACCATTTCATTATTCTTGCTGATTTATATGTGATGTTCATTATGCTTCCTTATTGATGCTTCCTCATTGGTTTACTGTTAGAATCTGATAATCCCCGCAGCATGTCCCCTTCCCGCCTTATTCTGTTGATTTCTGTTGTTATGTTTCTGCTTGTATATTATTTATCTGCACAGGTATATATGATTGTCGTGTCCTAGCCTCATCACTACTTCGCCGAGGTTAGGCTCGGCACTTACTCAATACATGGCGTCGGTTGTACTGATACTACACTCTGCACTCTTTTGTGCAGATTTTGGTACCAGACCCAGTGAGTAGCTAAGGTAGCTGCCTTCAGTCCAGGGAGACTCAGGTAGATCTGCTGCCGTCCGTAGAGCCTAAAGTCCCCCTTCCATGTTTATCTTTTTCTATTGTCTCTTTTCATTCTGAGAACAGTTGTACTTTTCTTTCCAGACTTGTATTTGCAGTAAAAATCTTAGTTGTTCGTGAATTTGTGACACCAGATTCGTGGGTAGACATGTATTGGAGTATTTGGATTTATTTTAACTCTTCCATATTTATCATCTATTTTACTTTAGATTATGTTTATAACTATTTGGGTTGATTGTTATTGAGTAGAACCGTAATAGTTGGCTTGCCTAGCTTTCACGAGTAGGCACCATCACGACTCCCGAGGATGGGAAATTCGGGTCGTGACAAGTTGGTATCAGAGCTCTAGGTTGCCTAGGTCTCACAATTCACGAACAAGCTAGGTAGAGTCTGAAGGATCGGTACGGAGACGTCTGTGCTTATCCCCTAGAGGCTACAGTGTTTAGGAACAACTTGACATCTATTCTCCTCTGTCGTGTGATTTGACTTCTCAACGCTAATTGGACTTCTACTCCGTTCTTTCGCAGATGGCGAGAACACGTGCTTCTTTATCCGCTGATTAGTAGCCCGAGCCTCAATGGCAGCTCCTACGAGGGGCAGAGGACGAGGACGAGGATGAGGTAGGGGCAGGCCTCAGCCCAGAGCAGTAGCACTAACAGCGGAACCTCAGGTAGAGTTCGAGGAGGAGGCTCCAGCCCAGACCGTTCCAGCAGGGTCAGCTCAGGTCCTAGAGGGGTTCATTGCTACCCCGGTACTTTAAGATGCTCTGGTTCGTCTAATGGGCCTTATAGAGAGTGTCGCCTAGGCAGGCTTACTTCCTATAGTACCAGCTGTCTCTCAGGCTAGGGGAGGAGCACAGACTCCCGCTACTCACACTCCGGAGCAGATGGCTCCTCAGTTTTAAACTCCAACAGCTCAGCCAGTTGGAGCAGTTCAACCGGGTGTGGTAGCCCAAAACGGTGATGGAGCAGTTATGTCTGCTGATGCTTTATGGAGGTTGGATAGGTTCACCAAGATATTGACTACTAGTTATGGTAGTATATCCTTAGAGGATCACCATGACTATTTGGACAACTGTCACGACGTTCTTTGGAATATGGGGATAGTGGAGACCAATGGGGTCGACTTTGCTACTTTTCGTCTGTCAGGTTCCGCTAAGACTTGGTGGATGGATTATTATTTGGGTAGACCAGCTGGATCACCGGCTTTGACTTGGGATCAGTTCTCTCAGCTATTTCTAGAGAAATTTCTTCCTATCACTCAGAGGGAGTACTATCGGAGGTAGTTTGAGCATCTCCAACAGGGTTCTATGACCGTTACTCAGTACGAGACCAAACTTATTGCCTTGGCCCGTCATGCTCTTATTATACTTCCCACTAAGAGAGAGAGAAAGAGAGGAGGAGGAGGTTCATTAAGGGACTCGCTCAGCCTATTTGATTGCAGATGGCTAAGGAGACAGGAGTGAGATTTCTTTTCAGGATGCGTCCAATGTGGCCCGAAGAGTTGAGATGGTTCTATCACAGGGGAGTGGTCAGGGGTATGACAAGAGACCTCATCATTCGGGCATATTTAGTGGTGTCTATTCTGGAGGCAGGGGTTCTTTTGGTAGGGGCCATCATCCCAGGCCGTTTCATTCAGCACTCCAGGCTTTTCACGGTGCTCCAAGTGGCTGTGGTTCTCATATGCAGTATTGTGATTAGTTTCCCTACAGTGCACCACCAGCTCCTATCAGTGCATCGTCGCTCCAGAGTTTTCAAGGTTGTTATTTAGACTGTCAGGGTCAGCAATCTCAGCAGTCGAGGGCTTGTTATACTTGTGGAGATACGAGGCATATTGCTAGATTTTGCCCTCGAGCACCGAGCAGCTCTCAGCATCAGGGTTCCCGTGCCATAGTTCATGCACCAAGTGTTCCACCGCCCGCTCAGTCATCTAGAGGTAGGATTCGAGGTGTTAGAGGTGGAGGTCAGACCGTTAGAGGTGGAGGTTAGGTCGTTAGAGGTGAAGGCCAGGCAGCTAGAGGTGGAGGCCAGCCAGCAAGAGGTCGTCCTCGAGATGTAGTTTAGAGTGATGGGGCCCAGCCCTGATGTTATGACATCCCAGCTAGGCTTGAGGCTAAGGCCTCCGATGCAATTATCACAGGTGCGATTTCAGTATGTAGTAGAGATGCTTCAGTTCTATTTGATCCAGGGTCTATATATTCCTATGTGTCATCTTATTTTGCCCCTTATCTAGTTGTGCCTCGCGATTCTTTGAGTGTACCTGTATATGTGCCTACACCGGTGGGTGATTCTATTATTATAGATCGAGTCTATCGCTTGTGTGTGGTTATTATTGGGGGTCTTGAGACCCGTGTAGATCTCTTACTTCTGGATATGATTGATTTTGACATCATATTGGGGATGGAATGGTTATCCCCTTATCATGTTAAAAGTGAGATGAAAAATATGTGGACACAAAGTGCCATGTGCAGGTGCCATGTGTGCTAAAGGTTCGGAAGTTGAGATTATGATATGAGAAATCGATGATTGAGATGGTCGGAATTGTGTATTAGACATGATGTGATTGATTGAGTTGTCATTATCTTCTTTATTTGAATACATTCTAACTTTTCTCTATTCCTATTATGTCAGTGTTGATTTACTTGGTTATCGTTCGTCACTATCCGTGTTCTCCCTTTATTGTCCCTATTGTTGTATTTGATTTCTCTCTATCAATAATTCACCGACGAAGTACATCAGTACAACCAACTAAATTTTTACCGGTCAAAGCATCATTATTTACCAAGAGTTGTCTGTCGGTTATTTAAAAAAAAAATAGAGATTAAAAAGTTCAAAAGTATCGAGGGACTTCGTCGGAAACACTACTAGAAAAACATCAATTTGTGACCGAAATTTCCAACTCAAAATGAAGCAGTCGCTAATGGGACTGCTTTTGCAATCACAGTAGTCGGAAAAAGATTGAATATTTATTACTTAAAAAAACCAGACTATTATTCCAACAAAAGTAGTGGGAAAAACTGCGCACAAATTTTGCGCCTTTTGCAACCAATTCGGTCGGACATTAAAAAGTCAAAAATATCAGTTGACCCACTAAGCGACAGATGCGGTCGCTAAATTAAAAGACAAGATTACAGATAATGCACTCCATAAGTTGATCTTACACTATTTTAGCCCAGTTACAAGTTTGCAAATATGTATCCAAATATCAATAAGATCTTTTCTTTTTCCATTCTCTCTAATTATAACAACCTCATTTATTCCTACCTACCCAAATTATAGCTCTCTCCTCATTTTTCACTCATAAATATTTAATTTTAATTAATAAAAATGAATTATATGCAAACAAAACTGAAAACAAAAATAAGTTCCTCATTCAGTCAACACTCATTCGTGCCTTCTTCCATAACCAATACTTCTCTGAATTATTTTTTTTTATATTTTTTATATCTTCAGGTTTATACACACTTATCACAACTACAAAGCGCAAAAACAGACGCGAGAAACCTAAAATCTCATCTCCTTTAATGCAAATCTTGTTAAATTTCGATTATGATTTTGTGAGAAATTTGGAGTGTGTATTGTTTGAACTTATTAGAAATAGTCTAAGTAGGTCGTATAAAAAGTTTGAAACTATTTGCTGGAGATATGGACTAGTTTTATACAATAATTGCAAGTGAAAATCGTATAAAAATTTCGTCAGCGATGTTTATACACTTTTATACAAAGAGGTACATTATGTATATAGTTGTATAAAAGTATATAAAGATGTAAAATCATAGAGTAAAAGTATTCTTCATACACTATGTATATAGGTGTATAAAAAGAATGAGAAGAAGAAAATGCGAGAAATTCACCAAACACATCTAAATAATGTATCAACCTTGTATATAATAGTGTATAAGTTGTGTTGATACACTAGTATATACTATTTATACAATATTATACATTATTATACAGATGAATCATATTAATGGAGCTTCACGTGTTCTTCTTCTTCCTTGGGCATTCTCTGAAATTTAAGTCAAATATAGCCTAAATATACTTCAAATCACTTGAAATTTACGTTTTGAACTCATCTTGATGATTCCAATCAATTGAGATAACACCCATTCCAAACAACTAACAAATCGAAAAACTCAATTTATGAAATCAAATCTTCGAACCACCTGTAATGATGACTTTTATTTTTTAAATCCTTAATTAACCACTGGAATCCGGAAAAGAATTGAAGGAGAATAACAATAGTAGAAAAATATTGTGGTGCAAAGGCTGACTTGGGAGGGAGAGGAAGAATGAAGAAGAAAGGGGAACAGAGAGATAAGGCGTGGGCTAACTGGAACGAAGAAAAAAGGGGAGTGACAAGGGATGTAATTGGAACGAAGAAAAAAAAGGGGAACGAAGAAAAAAGAGGGATAATTGGTGAAAAGTAATTTTCAGGTTATGTACAACCTGGGCTACACTGGGTAAGGGCTTCAAACATGGGCCATTTTTTGATAGGATTTTTATATTCCTAGGCCACATAGAAAACCTTATTATCCTCAATGATTAAGCTTTGATTTAATTACACTTAGTATACCAAATTACCAATCCTATACCATACTTAATTAATGATCTAATTAATGGGCAGTTTTACTTCTTAATTAAAGGTATCCATATATCCCACGTTTCTCTATCCCCCTAGTTCCTAAGACCTGCGCCCTTTTCCCCCTCCCCTTTCTTCCTCTTCTCTATTCCTTCTTCTTCTAAAAAAATATAGAGATGGAAATTGCAATTTTGTTACGTATGTTAATCAAGTTCTGATAATCTTTAACCAACTCAATAGCTCGAGTAATAAATTTTTCATCTTCTTCAGTCATGTCTTCAAGACTACAAGGCTTAAGAACTTCAACTAAGCAGTCCCATAGATTAGGAAGCTTTTCAAACAAAGATCCACCCAATTTTTCACATAAGTACTTCAAGGCAAGTTCAGATTCACGTCTACTGATGAAGCCCTCAACCTTTAAACGATCTTCGCCAGGGGAGAACATATGAACTTTCGATTTGTGTCTATTACTGCTACTAAACCAATCAATCCCCTACCCCTTCTTCTGACTTTGATTCAAAGATTCAACTTTTAAAGATTAATCTTCACCCTGAAACCTTAAATTGATTTGTAGTTTTTATTTTGTAAAAATTTTGTAGTTGAAGAGAAAATTTTATAGTCAACATTTTTTTCAACCTAAATTGTAGTTTAATTGTAGTATAAATATAGTAATTTTGTAGTTACTCCTAAAATAATACAACTTTATACAATACTTAAACTGATTTGTAGTTTTTTTGAAGAAATTTTATAAATGAAGAGAAAATTTTGTAGTCAATATTTTTTTCAACATAGATTGTAGTTTAATTGTAGTATAAATATAGTAATTTTGTATATACCCTTAAAAACAATTCAGCTTTATACAATACTAAAACTGATTTGTAGTTTATATGTAGATAAATATAGGAATTTTGTAGATATTAACATAAAATTAGACTTTCATAAAATTTGTAACATAACAAGTTTAATCAGCTCCCCCTAATTCCTAAGACCACCACCGTTTTCCCCCTTCCCTTTCTTCCTCTTCTCCATTCCTTCTTCTTCTAAAAAAATACAGAGATGAGACCCATTTTTTATAATCAGATTTTTCCCATTCAATTGTAGCATGATTGGGATTTTGAACATGATTGAGTATTGTTGCTGAGGTATTGTTCTAATATATTTTTTTGATTTGTGGATTGAGAAAAAAAAGATGAAGAATAGAGTATCGGCAGTATTGGTTTCTACAATTTGACTTGATTTTGTTGAATAACTGGTCGCCTTTTTGATGTTTGAATTGAGGAAGAAACTCGACGAACTGATTTCTACAATTTGATTTCAGTTTGTTGAAGCTTTTCGTCTTTTTTTTTGTTGAATTACGAAAAAAATTTAGGAGAGATCAGATAAAGGATTTGAATTCAAATTTGAACTGAAGGTCGCTAAATCAATTAGGATATTCTTTTCCTGATTTTTAGCGCGCCATATTAGGAAGATTCAGCTACTATTAATTACTAATTAATGAATGGTATAAAAATTGTAGAACAACAGTGCACATGGCAGGTAATTTACAAAATATGAACATTTTTGGTAATAAGGTTTCATATATGGTATATGAAGGAAAAAATCCCTTTTTTGATGGGTTGTTGGGCCAAGTGACAAGGGATGTAATTCTCCCAATTTAAAATTAAAATGATAAAAGAATATTTAAGTGGGTTTGCGACTCTTGGTGGGAGGGAGATAAGGATATCTCGTCTTAACAACCTTAATCTAATATTTCAAAAGTCCCTCAGAATAGCGACAAAAAAAGTCCATCGGTACTGCTGCGTCAGTAAACAGATGTTTTTAGTAGTGATATAGCTGGTACGATCACAAAGAATATTGTGTCATGAACTTATAGACTCATATTTCATTTTTGTTTTTCAACTTTAAGTTACAACTTTTGAAATACGTAGAGTCAGTATTTCAATGTTGTACAAAACTCTAATTATCATAATAGATCCCTTGAACTAGCTAAGAAACTCAATGAAATATTATATATCACAATAAAATACTAACATACTAGCTCATAAAATGTGTAAACTAAGGGGCAACTAAGGGGATTATATTGCACGATTATCTTCCAACAACTTAGAATTGGTTCGATTTCTTAAATCACTAAACTGGTCTTTAAGAAAATTTACATTCCAATAATCAATATGGCATAACAAAC
>MU685083.1:0-13304 GCA_026770625.1 Nicotiana glauca | reverse complement strand
TATATATATATATATATATATATATATATATATATATATATATATATACTTTTTGATTTTCGCATACATGTATATTGTGTATTTCATAATCAGACTATTATAGATATACAGAAACTCAAGTTTTTAATTTTTTTTTTATACATTATACATTTGACGATATCTGGGTAGTTATATTTTAATTGTATTTGTATTTGGAAAATAACTTTTTTGAATACACTAACAATATTTTTCATTTAAAATTTGAGAATATTTCTCATGCTCCTATTATTCCAAGTGATAATATTTCACATGTTCCAATTATTCAAAATAATTTTGAAAGTGAGGATTTAAGAAGAAGCAAAAGACCAAGGAAAGAAAAATCTTTTGGTAATGTTTTTTATACTTATCTTATGGATAATGATCCTTTAACATATTCTGAAACTATTTCTTCTTCTGATGCATCATTTTGGAAAGAAGCTATTGATGTAGAATTAAATTTAATTTTACAAAATAAAACTTGGACTTTAGTTGATTTACCTCCGGGAGCTAAACCCATTGGTTGTAAATGAATTTTTAATAAGAAACTCAATCCTGATGATTCCATTGATAAATACAAAACCACACTTATTGCAAAAGGTTTTACCCGAAAGTAAAATATTAATTATTTTGATACTTATGCTCCTGTAACTAGAATTTCCTCGATTCGTGTTTTACTTGCCTTGGCTTCTATTTATAAACTTTTTTATTCACCAAATGGATGTTAAAACTGATAGAAAAATTATTTTGATATCTCAAAAAAGAAATAATTTCATCTCTCGGCAGCTGCTTTATCACATTATGTCTCAATCGGATATGTCTACTCTTCCCATTAAAGAATTTATTTTTAGCAATGACTATTACAGCTTGGCAATCACAATGCATCGACACAGAGGGTGTTAGTTTTATTCCTAGTGGAATACTCGCCAAAAGGTTCTTTAACCACTCGGCCTCAGTGCCAGCTAATTCCAATGCCACAAACTCAGATTCCATGGTAGATCTAGCTATTATTGTTTGTTTAGCTGATTCCATGCCACAGCACCCCCACCGAGGGTGAACATATAACCACTAGTGAATTTTGTCTCATCTGAATCAGAGATCCAGTTAGCATCACTGTATCCTTCTAGTACAGTGGAAAATTCACTATATTTAATACCATAGTTCATGGTACCTCTCAAATATTTCATTACTCTTACTAATGCATTCCAAGGATCATGACTCGGGTTTTGAGTATATCTATTCAATCTACACACAGCATATGCAATATGAGGTCTAGTAAAATTCATCAAATGGAATAGACTACCAATAACTTGAGCATATTTATTTTGATCTAAAACATCTCCCTTATTCTTTTTTAACTGACTACTAGCATCGTAAGGAGTGCTTACAGGTACCACATGAAAATTATCAAATTTTTTAAGAATTCTTTCAACATAATGTTCTTGAGTCAACATCAAACTATTGCCATCTTTTATAATTTTCATGCCTAAAATAACACTAGCTTCTCCCATGTCTTTCATCTCGAAATTAGAAAATAAGAAAGATTTGGTTTTATGTACAAAATCAAGGCTAGAACTAAAAATAAGTATGTCATCCACATAAAGGCAAATAATAATACATGTACCGTCTACACATTTTGTATATCCAGAAAAATCGTCTATAAAAGTCAAATAATATTTTTTCCCTCCTCTAGTCATAGTTTGTTTCAAGGCTCCTAAATCAGTATGAATTAAACTTAACAATTCAGATTCTCTAAATACTGAAGTACACGATTTCTTAGTTTGTTTAGCTTCTGCACAAACTTCACACTTATCAATATTCGAAAAATTAATATTTGAAATAAGACCTTCAGAATGCATTTTCATTCATAACATTGAGTACAAACAAGTCATGGATATAATAACCCTTGCCAACAAAATTATTATTCTTGGTCAACACGACCTTATCAGATTCAAAAGAAACCTTCACCCCCATTTTTCCTAATAATCCCACACAGACCAAATTGGCTCGGATACTAGGAACATGCAACACGTCATTCAATGCCAAAGTTTTGCAAGATGTGAGTTTGAGAAGAACTTTGCCTTTTCCAACAACTTGAGTAGTTCTTGAGTCACCAAGATAGACAACTTCTTCTCCCTCCTCAACTTGGGTGTAAGACACAAAGTCTTTTTTGTTAGCACATATGTGCCTAGTGGCACCAGAATCTAATACCCAATCTTTCACATTGGCCACAAGGTTCACTTGGGAAACAACTGTAATAATTGTATCATCCACTTTGGCTTCAGTCAAAATTACTTTAGCCTTAGTGGGATTGTCATTCCCAACTCTTTTTCGGCATTGAGCAACATAGTGGCCAGGTTGATTGTTGGTTTTTGGCTTATAACCATTTCTTTTATCATACATGTTACTTGATTTTCTCTAACGGCTGTTCTCCGCCACAAGGATGCTTCTAGTAGATATTTCTTTTCCTTTGTCAACAACATCGTGCTTGCGGTTAAAATTATCTCCACAAAAAACAGCAACATAAACAGTTGGTGCAACAAGAGTAGTAGCATCAACAACGACATTAGCAGCATTATTCTCCATAATAACTACGTGAAAATATCCTTAAGATTGTTGGAAAAAATTAGATGATTATGAAGAATAAAAGGTTTAACTTGAGGCGTGTCAAAGACACTGTCCTTAAGGATATTTCGCCCACATCGAGATAAATAATATTAAGCGTATCCTCCACGATTCAACAAGTTCTTCTAGTATAACTAGGAACAGAAACAACAAAGATTAACAAGAAGAAAATCCAACACAAAAGAAAAAGATATAAGAAAAGTTGTAACTTCGTTTTTTCACTGCTTTACTGTTATGAAGATGAAGAGGTATATATAGTCTAAAATAGAAGTAGACTCTCTGTTCCATATTAGAGGTTGTTCAAGGAAAATCAACCAACAGAAACATTAAACAAAAAACTATACGTTTTGTCTTAAAGCCATTAGGATTAGACATTGCTTTTTCAATACAAACGTTATTGACTTTTCAATAACGTACAAATCCATAATAATGAGCATTCAATTTTTTAATTTATTTTGTCCCAAATTGAATTCAAAATTAACTAATTTTCTGTTACAAATATTTTACAAATAATTACTATAATAATGACTCATTAATATAATAGTAAGAAAATAAATCTAGACATAATTTTAGAATATTTCTTTTTGAGATATCAAAAGTATTTTTCTATCGGGGCGTGACATCCATGCACTGAAAACTGTTTTTTTTGCGTCAATGTTAAATTCCTTTTTTGGGTTTGTTGGAATTGTGCCTGCGCTTGAAACTGGTTTGTTTTTGTCAATCGGCTGGAATGTTAAATTGGAGATTAGTTTAGTGCCTTTGTTTTTGTCCTTGGTCAAAGGAATTGATTGGTTTGGTATATCTTTGTCTCCGGTTTGACATTGGTTCGCCAGACATGTATTCATCCGCTCCACAATAAGCGATCAATTTTTTTATGTTTTTTGGGTCCAAAATAAGTGTACATTTATACAATCAAGAAAAAAATTCTATTTGTTTATCCAAAATTACTATTATGTACATATCCCTAAAAAATCATTTACTCCTCACATTTGAGAAGAGAAGTGCTACTATAACTATGGTGCAACATTTGATGAAGCATAATTTAATCAAATTAACTAATGTTCATCTAGAATTTAGTATTTCCGGAGCAAGTAACTCTTTAAGATCAAGTCTTTAAATTGTTACTAAAGTGGCTAGCTGAGAAGTCGCCCCTCTTTAGATTGGCTAGTTAGGTTGTCTGACTATATGCTAAAAGGATTCAAATTATATTCAATGAATTGTGTTTATTATAACATATATTTTAAAAATATTTGAGTTGTGTTTGCAACGCCGAGGCCGGTGCTGGCTGGCAAACAGCAGTATTTGCATGGGAAATTGCATAAAATGCGAAATATAAGACATATGCCACGTGAAACAGGACCTAAACAAATAAAAAACGAATCTCCACACTCAAGGGGCCACACCTCACACTCCAAGATCATATCACTGCCAAATTTTCCAGCTTCTACTCATCAGTCTCCACATGTTGTCTAAGTGCCCTCCAGCCAACCCCAAACTGATTTCCCATTATAGTAACTTAATTTGCCGACAAAACATTGTGGTATAAGATGAATAAACAGAGGTTTCGAGTTCGAATTTATCCTGAGGGAAACTTCAGAAGGAATCAGCTCGATTAGTCTTTCGCCCCTATACCCAAATCAGACGAACGAATTGCACGTCAGTTTCGTTGGGGGCTTTACCAGAGTTTCCTCTGGCCGAATCGCTCAAGCATAGTTCACTATCTTTGGGGATCTGGCATGTATGTTTACACTCGAACCTTAGCTTTTATAGAAGATCTAAGGTTCGCAGTGCAACCCTCAGGGAAATCCCACCAATCAGTAAAAGACTTTCTGGTTTGGAGCGCTTCCTCCTTTAATAGGTCTCAGATGGCGCAATCCAAATTAGTTAAGACCCCAAAGCGGAGGTTGGACCGGGCGAGGAACAAAAAAACTTAATTTGCACATTTGAGCCTTTGGCTTCACAATAAAAAAGAAACAACAAATATCATAAGTACATGAATATTAGAGAACTTGGTGTATATTTTGAAGAAATAATGGTGCAAAATACAACATATATATAGAATGTTTTTCCATCATTAAGTTCATTCTAGATTACAAGTATACAACTAAAGAATGTGGCTCAGGAATTTTATAATAATTCTCAAAGCCACTTTATTCTATCACCAACATTTGGAAAAGAAAATAGTAAAGATTACTGCTTTTTTTCAGAAAAATGTCATGTCATCAATCAAGATCCTTCCTTTATGGAAGTAATTGGCACCCCAAATTATTACTCCACTACTTCTTGCTCCTCTTCTTTTTCCCTTAGCCCTTTCTTCTTGCTATCTGCACATTGTATAACCTGAAATATAAACTTTAATTTCATAAAAGAAATTATATGTTAATTAGTTCTGACTTTTTCAAGGTTCAAATTAAAGTAAAAAGAAAAATGTAACAGCAAAAATGAGACAAGTGACAAAAGGGTCTTTTTTTAACTCAATGGATTTGGAGTTAGGTGGTGGAGGACTGTGAAAATAAAAAGGAAAATATGGTACAATTGGATTTGGAGGTGGTGGGGTGGGATATCCAGGATTATTGGTTGGTGGTGAATAATTTCCACCACCACTTTCACCGCCACCACTATTGTCACCGTCATTGTTAGGCGGTGACACATAAGCTGGTGGCGGCGGTGGACAAATATAGCCAGAAGATGAGGGTGGAGGAAGAGATGGTGGGGGTGGGGGTGGAAAGATTTGAGGGGGAGGGGGTGGTGGAGATAAAATTGGCTGACAAGGGTTGTCACAAGAAGAGCACATTGTGCAAGAAATTTGGTCTTTGGCCATTGCTGTAATTGTTGACATGGCTTGAGAATTTTTATTAAGTGAAAGGAAGAGGAGAGTGAAAATACAGAAAATGAATTGAGTATGTAGGGAAATACTCCCCATTTTCAGAAAGTTATGAATTTGGGATTTTTTGCTCAAATAAGAGAGAAGGGAGAAAGAGTTTGGGATATACAGAGAAAGTAGAAGGAGAAAGAAAAGAGAAGAGTAGGTTTTGGCACTAAAAAAATAAAGAGGTGAAGGGGTGGTAGAAACAAATCTATAGCTTAAAAGCTGTGGGTGTGCATGAATTTCAAATTAAAAAAAGTTTTTGGGAGTCAAATTAATTTTGGACATGAATTTCAGTTGAAGAAAAATTGAAGTTTTCAAAGTAAAATTTGATGTTGAATATATTCTTATGGAAGAATTTTTTTAGCAATACATGATAAATATTGTTTAGTCGTTGACAATAGTTTTTCGTTGATGTACACTTTCGAGGTTAATCGAATTTAATAATTAAACATAAAAATAAATATAAATCTATGTAAAAAGATTGACGTATTTCACTAACACTTGATAAGAAAGTGATCATACAACATATTATTTAAAGTTAATAAAATGGAGCACTTTATGTTTAACTAACCCATAAGAGAATCACAAATATTCTAGATATTTTCAAAGAACATTCTTTAAAAAGTCTTAAAAGTATATATAAAAATTATATATTTATATGTCGGTTTGGTACTGATGTTTTTTTTTACTCAATACCAAACCTAATCGGGTTTTTAAATCTATTTGGTTTGATTTTTCGATTTGGTGCATTTTGCGGTTCGGTTTGTACACTCCTACTGTTAATGTATAATTTCTCCGGTCCACAATAAGTAACTATTTTACCTTTGACACACCTATTAAGGAAACATGAACTCCTAGAGAAAAAAAGATGTATTCATTAATTTAACCTTAATTAATTACTACCGTGACACATTAAAATATATAAATAAAGATATATTTTGAAAAAATTAAAATTAATTCCTCTTGATTATATAGATAAACACTTGTTTTAGATTAAAAAAGAAGATAAAATGAACATTTATCGTCCACTGGAGAGTAAAAGTTAACCTCGAGATTGGCAAGAGAAAGTAGTGAAGACAGGCTTTAAAAGGGGAGAACGAAGACAATGGGCGTGATGCATGTATATAGATGATCGCACAATTCCTTGGAGACAAATATAGATTTTAAGTAATTCTCTTCTACCCGTATATTATATTTATACCAAATCAATAAATATATGATATGTACTTTATATATGAACTTTAATCATTTAATCATAAAAAATTATATGCACTCTTATCTAAATAAATTAATTAACCATAATAAATTAATATAATTTGGTGTAAACACCGGATGTGGGTAAGTATTTCCTTTGGAGTGTTTCTGTACTCTAATTAATATAATATAATTACTTTATCAGCAAATAAGTAATTTTGATCCGCCACTTTTGCTTTACACTGGTCAGACAGTCAATAGGCAACGGCCACCTGTCATCGGCAGAATCAGATTTAAAATTTGATGTTTATAATTATTTATTGCAATTTCAAATTAACACTTATTAAATATATTTATTGCAATTTCAAATTAACACTTATTAAATAATATTTTATAGATACTTATGAACCCGTAAGTAATATCCGTCCTTTTTGTTCTGCGTATCATTATTTCTAAATGAAATTCTCCAATAGTATTGTATGGGGCAAAATCAGATCAGAGAATTCGACATGCGAAAATAATTGGTTGAGGTCGAGCAGTGATCTATAAGATCAAGGTCGAGCAGTAATCAACAAGGTCGAGGTCAAACAGTGCGGGTAGATGTAACAACTAGTTTGCTTTGGAATCCTCAAAGAGAATATTCTATTAGATATTCCCTCTAATTGTACTTTTTAGGGTTTTTCTAAGTATATCCATTATAAATAAGAAAGAATGACTAGTGAAAGGGGGGCCTCTCTCTCTTCTTTCTCTCTAGAAAATATTTAAACATACCTCTCTAAAAAGATTAGAGGATCTGTGATCCCATACCCTCCACTGGACACGAAAAGGTTAAGATTCTTATATCTGTTTATAGTTCATCTTTATCAAATGAAAGAGGATCCGCCTCGCTAAGATTGGGTGATCTTTTCCTTTATTTACAAGGAATGACTACAAAAAAGGGGATCCTCTCTCTCTAGAAAATATATAAACACACCTCTCTAAAGAGATAAGAGGATCTGTGATCCCATACCCTCCACCGGACCCGAAAAGGGTCTTAATTAAGATTCTTGTATCTATTTATAATTCATATTTATCAAATGAAAGATGATCCGCCTTACTCAAGATTGAGTGATCTTTTCCTTTATTTACATTTTATTGTCATTTAGTGTTACTTAATGCATATTTTTTCATGCTATTACTGTATTACTCAACTATATTTTTCTATTCATGTTGGTCATCTTAGATCTAGAATTAATTATCCTTAACATTTGCATCTATACCCACTTTTTGTGTCACGTTTTAACTTGTGACCCATTTGCAAAAAAAATAGCAAACGTACCCGCTTTTTCGCATAACTTTAACATACGGGGCTGAAGTAGAAGGCAATCACGTAAAACTTCAACATGCTAGTAGTCGGGCCTGAAGTTCATCTCTAGAGCTGGAGTTTTTGTTTTATAACTAGCGAACTTCAGCTCTAAAGCTGAAGTTTTTGTTTTTGTATTTTTGTTTTGTCATTGGCAAACTTCAGCTCTAGAGCTGAAGTTTTTATTTTGTAACTGGCGAACTTTAGCTCTAGAGCTAAATTTTTTATTTTTGTAACTGGCGAACTTCAGCTCTAAAGCTGAAGTTTTTGTTTTGTAATTGGCGGAATTCAGCTCTAGAGCTGAAGTTTTTGTTTTGTAGCTGGGAAACTTCAGCTCTAGAGCTGAAATTTTTATCTTCGTAACTGTTTTGTTTTATATTTGATTAACTTCAGCATGTTGTAGGTCTCTTCGGCTTATTAGTCTCTGCAGCCTTGCTCTTCTCAACCTTGGATTCATTACCTCCTTTTGATCGTTTGGAACAACGCAAAGGAGTGGAGAAGTAGTCAATTATGTATATGTTTTTTCTTCTCTATTTGTGGTTTACCGGTGATATTTTGAAGCTTTTGCTATGGTTTTTGAAAGTCCAACATTGGCTAATCGAGCCTGTAATCAAATAAAATCAGCTATAGGAATTTAAAATTGACAGAAAAGAGATACTCGAAATGGAGAGAAGAAGAATCGTTCAAAAGCAACCTAAGTGGGAGACAGTGAAATTTCAAAGAACTTTTATTGTCTCTTGATTTGGGATTTTTAATGTTATAATAATTCAAGTGGAAGTCCTCGATATATTTGCTTTAGCTTCATTAATTAAAGAGAGCAACGTTGAAGTTATCATTGTAGAAGAAGAAAGAAGAAAACGAAGGAGGAGAAGTATAAGGAGAAAGGGGGCAGGAATTGTTTAAAAAGTGGGTACAAGTTAAAACTTTTAAAAAATGAATATAGGTTAAATGAGGACGACCAAATAGGGCGCCCCGTGCAATTTTTATGAATTTATCCTCTATCTTCTTATTTAATTAGTTTGACAAAAAGGTCCCATATTTTTTTGGTAAACAATTTAGCTCAATCTATAAGAATTTTCTAGTTAAAATATTAATATTCTCTACATCTCTAAAAATCAAATCTTACCCATTTTCTCTTTCTCAACTTCTCAGTTACTATCAGTGTGCTATGCATAAAAAGCATAAATAAATCTAAAGTAATCATCTTGCATCTCAATTTTACATTTCGATGGTATTTAGACTCAGGCACTAAATTCTATAAAGAGTTAAGCACTCTTGCAGTTCCAGTAATACAATTTTCTCCAAATTCACTGGAATAAACTAAATAAATTCGACATGGCTGTTAGTAGAGGTGGATTAGGATTCGAGCTTTCTACCGTAATTTCATACTAATATAAAATAACAACTGGGTTCATAATTACATATTTATAAATATTTAGTGAATTTATTCATATAAATACAAAATCTATGCAAAAGTTATTGGGTTTCCGAAAATTGATACTCTATGCTCTAGTTCCGCCCCAGACTGTTACTGAGGTCATGAAAAATAAAGTCATGCTTGACATTCAAAACAAATATTAGCTTTTGCATTAGGAGCACGTTCCCAGTTATTCTTTACTATAGAAATAGTTGATATTGAGCATCAAATAAATAATTCCCAATTCAAGAAAGCTAATTGGTAAAGCTGATCTTACCGCCTTACGCGGCTTCTTGATCAAAGCCATTGGTTTGGAAATGAACTAGCAGTGAAGCAATCACCTACGGACACTATAACATTATGCATATACAGCTACGAAGAACGTCGTAGCTAAATATGAAAAATTTCGTGTCTAAACTCTTTAGACACAATAATTTTTTTCGTAGTATTCGTAGCTAGAAATAGCGTAACTAAAAGTTAGCTACAAACTTTAACATACATGACTAAGGATTAATACTTATTGCTACAAAATTTTTTGTGATGTAGCTATATTAATAAAACTTTTTGCCACAAAGAATATATATTTATAGCTAATGATTTTATTCTTTTGCCACAATAAATCAACTTTGTAGCTATCTTCTATACTTTATATACAAAGGGATATACTATGGCAAAAGATGTTATTTATTTAGCTACAAAATTCAAATACTTAGCTATGCTCCTATATTAGATTTATATTATAGTATTTATATTTAGCTGCCGGCCCATAATTTTATGGCTATAAATCGTCAAATATCCACGATTAAATATTTTTATTTTATTTTATTTGGTGAATAGATTTTTATACATTTTATTTATATTGATCAAAAATTAATTTATTAAATTTTCAAATATTCCAATCCATATATTTTTTTTATCAAACCATAGAAACACACTTAAATAAACTTTAAATATCATTTATTTTTTTGTACAACTTGACATCTAAATAGTTTGAAAAATTAATTCTAAAATATACAATTGTCTATTTACAGTACATAATATCCACACTTTCACTTAGGGGTGGGCGTTCGGGCAGTTCGAATTGCATATGAAATTTCGGTTTGGATTTTTAATTTTCGGATTGACAAAATGACAATCCAAATCCAATCCAAATAAGTTCGGATTAGATCGAATTTTTTATGTTCGATTTCGAATTAATCGGTTTGGATATTTTGGATTTTTGGTTTTGAACTTATACCTGAGATGTTTCTTCTTTTTACAAAAATGAATACCCAAATGAAGAACTCATGTTAAACTGCCTGAAAAGTTCTTCATTTTCACCTAATCATCCAAATGAAATATTAAAGTAATGAAATTATCATATAAAAAAATAAAATAGAGACGTTAATACGACGGATAAGAAGTAGAAATAGTAAAAACATGTCCAAATAGAAAGTATTCTCATAATAACTTAGTAATTAATATTGAATATATATGATAATATCTAATGCGCAGGGTATTGAACTTATTACTAATTGATATATGAATAATGGACTAAATATAAAGTATAAGAATTTCGGATTTTCGAATATCCAATAATTCGAAGTACCAAATCCAATATTCAATCCGAAATCCAAATATTTTAAAAGTTAAATCCAAAATCCAATCCATAATCCGAAAATCCAAACCAAAAATTCAAGAAATTCGGATTCAGTTTGGATTTCGGGTTTGCCCAAAGTATGCCCACCCCTACTTCCACTAGCATGTAACTCTTGTACAAGAGACATAACAACTAGTTAATACGCAACTAGATAATAAGAAAAAACTCAAACTCACATTCTTGTCAAACTACTAGGAGTATAATACAAATTATCCACCGTTAACTATAATCTATAAATTCTGAAGGGTTCCACATAAAAAGAAAACTAAGTTTTAAGTATTTGATCCGAAAATTTCATATGTCGCCACCAGATGATCTTCTGCCGTCAACGATGAAGTACTTTCACTCTTTGCATCAAGGTTGAATCCTTAATCTTCTTGCATTAAATAGATTGAAATACACCCTATAAATTTAAAAGAAATACTAATTAACACAAAAGAATGAGTGAACCAAAAAGCGCATTAATACAAAGATGCAAATTAGATTTGTAAAAATGCTAATATAGCATTCAAAGAGAGAAAATAATGTCCATATAATTCTTTTGCAATAATTTTTACTATATAACAAGAGGGAAAACGCAAAGCAACAAGATAAGAAAATAAACCTGTATACTTTTTTAAAAACTTTTGAAAGAATTCTCATCTCATTTTTGTAATGTCTTTTCGATAAACTGTGGCTCCTCCCAATATTACAGTATAATTTTTAAAGTCCCACTCAATATCTATCACAATGCGATAAAATATCTATCAAATTGTTAGAATATAAATCCCAAATTTTAAATCAAATAGGTGTATGGGAATTGAGAAATCCTAAAATGTAAATACATAAATATACCTGGAAAGATAGAATCTACCGGGCTATCTAGCCAGTGATTCCGCTGGTTTGCTCTCTTCACGTGAAGAGAGGCGTTGCTGAAGAAGGAAATGGAAAAGGGAGGAGCATGTTTAAAGTGTAATTTGGAGGTTCGTGGTAGATTTAGGCTTGAATTGGAGAAATTGAAAATTTGGAGCTTTCCGGTCGGCATCGAAAAATTTAATATCGGGGTCGGAATGGAATTCCAGAAATTGGAGTAGGTCCGTTGTGTTATTTGTGACCTGTGTGCAAAATTCTATGTCATTCAGATGAGGTTTGATAGGTTTCTACATCGTTTGCAGAATTCAGAAGTTTTTGAAATTTCTAGGCTTGAATCCGAGGGTGTTTTGATGTTTTGATCTCGTTTTGAGTGTTTTGAAGGTTGGAATAAGTTTGAATGATGATATGTGACTTTTTGGTATGTTCGGTTGAGGTCCCGAGGGCCTCGGGTTAATTTTGGGAGGTTGACGGATCATGGATTGGATTTGAGGAAGTGCTGAAAATT
This sequence comes from Nicotiana glauca, assembly GCA_026770625.1. Classification (NCBI taxonomy): domain Eukaryota; kingdom Viridiplantae; phylum Streptophyta; class Magnoliopsida; order Solanales; family Solanaceae; genus Nicotiana; species Nicotiana glauca. Next base: position 846 of record MU685083.1, on the reverse strand, counting down.
CCTTCAGTTGTCATAACTGCACCTGCGGAGTGGTAACCGCAGGTGCGACGTCCGCAGGATCGAGGAGGCAGCCGCAAAAGCGGCCATAGGTGAGAAGGCCAGGAGCCACAAGTGCGGTAGAGGGAACGCACCTGCATGACCGCAGGTGCGGGTAAGAGGTCGCAAATGCGGTTGAAGGAAAATAAGTGAAAACTGCAGATGCGGTTTGTTGGACCGCAAAAATGGTCCCGCAGGTGCATAAATCGTTGGTCAGAAAGTATAAAAAGCCATCTTCGCGAATTTCAGTCTTTTATCCACCATTTTTTAAGGAGTTGTCTTGGGAGCTGTGAATTGAAAGGAGAAATCAAGTGTTTTCAGTGAGATAAGCTACTTGGGCCTTGTATCTTGTGTTTATGGCAATTATTCCATTGTTTAATCATGGTTTTAGTGAGAAAATTAAGGAAGAAATTGGGAGATTTGGGCTTGAAATTGGAGAGTTCAATTGGGAATTTGAGGGGCCATTTGAGGTCCGATTTTGATGGTTTTTGTATGTATAGACTCGTGAGAGGATAAGAATTTTAGTGTTGTATTTTTATCAAATTTCGAGTTGTGAGCCCGGTGTCACGACCCTAGTTCACCAATTGTGAACACGTCATGACGGCAACTAGTCTTCACGACCAGGTAAGCCTAACACATTGCGGAAGTAACAACATTTGCGAAATTTATATTCAAAAGCTAAATAACATGAGTAATGTATACAGTTGCTGCCTGGCACATATACTTTAATACTTAAAATTCTGAAACCATCCCAAAGACCCGGAAACCCACGGGCAACACAGGCTAAGAATAATACATAACACTGCTCTA
>MU685082.1:114849-140932 GCA_026770625.1 Nicotiana glauca | reverse complement strand
CAGCCTTTTTCAATGTCCAGCAGTCATTTGTATGATGGCCCTCTGCCCCTGAATGGTATGCACACCTGACACCCCTCTTATATGATGGTGATTTTGGATTTTGCCCGTTCGGGGGTATGGGTTGCAGCAAATTCATCTGGACAAGCTTAGGGAACAAGGTGGAGTAGGGTTCACCGTTTGGTGTAAAAGTTTTTCGTCTAGGTAGTTCCCGAGGGCGGAAGTTATTTTGTGTTGGTCGCGGGTTATATTGGTTTAGGTAAGGTGGCTGGTTTCTTTGGAATGGAGGTGGATTTCGGTTAGCTTGTGGTTGCGGGCGGCCGAAAGGTTGAGCATTCATTACCACATATGGTGGAGGAGCATAAGTCATATCTGTGTGAGGGTAATAGTGCTGAGGGGCTCTTTCTGAGAACACCGATCTAGGAGCCCGGTACCTTCTTTCGCCCGATGCCGCCATCACTATTTCTTCTTTCTTCTTGCCCTTAGCCATTCCTCCAGACCTGCCTTGGATGGCTTGGGAGGTTGCCCTTATGGCTGACTGGCTCAAAATTCTACCCGTTTTTAACCCATTCTCTACCATTTCTCCGATATCCTTATTGCCTCTGCAAAAGGCTTACCCATAGCGAACATCATGTTTTGAAAATAATCTACCTCCTTGGCCTGTAGAAAGACAGTGACCATCTCGACTTCATCCATTCGAGGCTTCACCCTTGACGCCTGTTCACGCAATTTGATTACATATTCGCGAAAACTCTCTGAGGGCTTTTTGTTTAGGTTTGCCAAGGAGTTCCTGTCTAGAGCAATGTCTGTATTGTACTGAAATTTTCGAACAAAATCTCGGGCAAGTTCATCCCAGATATGCCATCAAGATATGTCCTGATCCATGTACCATTCCGATGATATGCCCACCAAGCTTTCTCCAAAGTAAGCCACTAATAACTCTTCTTTTCCACCAGCCCTGCGCAATTGATTACAATACTTTTTCAGGTGAGCAATGGGATCGCCATGTCCATCATACTTTTCGAACTTTTGGCGTCTTGAATCCCATAGGCAGGTGCACGTGAGGGAACATGCACAAATCATTGTAAGAAACACTCTTCTGCCCGCTTAGACCTTGCATATTTTTCAGACTTTGCTCTAAACTCCTCATTCTTTTTGTCATTTCAACCTGCTTCGGGGCTTTAGGGGTTTTTTCCTGCCCCGGTGTGATTTCATATGGTGTCCGAGAGTAGGCATATTGAGGATAGTGAGGAGGGTCGGCCTGAAAAACTAGATTCTGAAATGTGAAGACCGAAGGGTCAAAAGCATGATTTGGTATCGATGGTTGGGTAGTTGCAGGAGATGGTGGAGCTGTAAAGATGTTGGGAGCAATTCCAGATGGGAACACTTGGGGATGATCCTCAGAGGGTGTTCCGAAAAAGTTAGCAGTCATGGTAGGTTGCCCCAGAGGAATATTTGGGCGGCTGATAGGGACCGTGGTAGCACCTCCAGATCTTGGGAACAACTCCGGGAATTCGGGGATAGTGCTTGGGGGATCCTTCCCGTTATTCCAAGCATCCCGCATTTCCATCAAGCGCAAGCACATGATCCGATTTTCTTCAGATGTATAGGATTCAAAGGTCGGGATCCTAGAGATTGGGCTATCTTCAGGTATGGGGACTGTAGGTAAGGTCATTTCAGATGACATCTCTGTTTTTCCTTTGGATCTGGTGAAGTATCGATGCGAGGCCAGCTTACCACAAACCAACCATGGTTTCGAAAATACTCAGCTGGAATAAACAGCAGCAAACGGTTAGTATGAAACAAGTAACAGATAGGTAACTGCACATTGGAATGTGATACACTTATACAGTTAAATGGATATCTACATGTTTGCTTCGGTTGCATGCGTCATCCCGACTTTTCTTCTTATTCCTTTTCTCTTTTCTTTCTCTTTTTGTTTTGTTTTCTTTCATTTTTTTTTCTGCTTCTCTATTTTCATTTTCTGCTTTTTCTTTTCTTTGGCCAGGGTTTTTCTCTCAATGCTTTATTTTCTTCTTTTGTGTTTCTTTTCTCTCTTGTTTTTTTTTCATTTATTTCTCTCGTATTTCTTTTTTTCTCTTTTACCTAGGATTACGGTCGAATCTTATGTAGATTGTCTACGTATCATGACCCCATATGAATCAGAGCAAGCGTAGTTCTTGCAGATAAATGCAAAAATAAATGCAAGAAATAAAGAAACAATTTATTTTTTGGGAATTTTCAAATTTTCATTAATAACAACTGTGATTACAAAAGCTACTAGACTATTTGTTTTCTTTTTCTCAAAAAAGGAAAGTACAAAACAGGCTTAAAAACAAAATAAAGACTCGATTAACTAGGAATACATCAAAGCTTCAAATCCTGGGGCCCGCGGGGCATCATTCGGCATCGCCGCAGGCCTGCGCGCAGGACTGAGAAGATTTTAATGTCAACTGTAGGCTATTTAAAGAAAGCTGGCTATTTAATGACTCTATTTGACTTAAAAAAGAAAAAATAGCTATTTTTCAAAACTTTTATTTAAGAAAGCAAAGACGTGGTTTTGCAAATACGACCTTTCAGCACTTCTGAAAGGGAGATTTTAAGGTTGTGCCCGCAAGCCATTTAAAAATGACTCAGTGTGGCTGTTCCTACAAAAAACAGCCTTTCGGCGCCCTTTTAGGGACATTCGGCTTATTTTAAACAAGAATGGCATCACCCGATTTATTTGTGACAAAAATTAAAATTTTGGTATTTTTTGGCTATTTTTGCAAAAGGGTGGTTGGACCCGATGAGGGTTGCCTACGTATCTCACACCGAGTGAGAATCAAATCAGCGTAGTTCGGGCAGATTGGGAATGGAGTAAGTAAACTAACTTTTTTTTTTTTTACTTTTTATAAAACTCAGACCATGAAAGCTTTAAGACAAAAGAAAAATATTTTTTTTTCTTTTATTTTGTTTTCAAAATTTTCGAAAGAAATGCTTTAAAAGAAGAAAGAAAATATTCTTTTTTTTTTAATTTTTGATTTTGAAGTATTTTATTTTTTTAATTTTTTGAAAGAAAGACTTCTAAAACTTCATTTGCTTTTGGTTTGAACTTTGGGAGTTTCAAAAAAGTAAAAAGAATTTTTTTTTTCTTTGAATTTTCATTTGTTTTCAATTTTATAAATAAGAAAGAAAATATTTTTGAATTTTGGATGTAACCTCTTAAATTTCAAAAGAGAGACTTTTAAAGGAACATATTTTTATTTTTTTTTTGAGATTAGAAACTACTTTTACCTTCTTTTTTTTTTTTGAATTTTCTAAGGAAAGATTTTTAAAGAAGGAACTAAAGGAAAATATTTTTGGATTTTTTTGAAAATTGGGGTCGGAACCGATGAGGTTTGCCTACGTATCTCACATCCGGTGAGAATCAGACCCGCGTAGTTCAGTTAGACTTGCCAAAATCAAAACTATTTTGAACAACAATTTTCTTTTTATTTTTTTTCAAATTTTTTTCTCTTTTTCTTTGTTGTTTTCCATTTTTCAAAAATTCGGCAGCATTTCGGTACTATTTGGGCATTGGTTTTTTTTTTCAAATGGTCATCCTCACTTAGTCCTAACACTGCTTATTTTTCTCAATTTTCACTTATTTAGACAAGCCGGTCAACATGCAAAGCTGAGCAAATAAATGCGCAAGTAGCAAGTAAGATGCATCAGGAGAGTCAATTTATTTCAGGTCACCTGTCCTAGATGGACCCAACCCCTGTGTTGAGTCCCCTAAGTCAAATGCACATGATGCAAACAAACGTCCTACTAGGGACCTGGCATGAGGTTTTTGTTCTTCTAGGTTTAAACCCTAGGTTTATTGGTCTAGACCTGGCTTACCCGAGCGGACAACTCGAGCCTAGGGGGAAGCAGCGTACCGGGGATACAAAAGCTCCGCTGGCTTAGCAACTTATCCAAACCTCGTTCTAAATTGAGAAAAAGACTCTAAACAGAAGAGAAGCTACACGAAGTGCACCCTTCTCCATGATGTAGAAGACTCAGAGAGAGGAAGGGATTCGTCACAGTTTATATATAGAGTTTCAACAAAATATCAAAGTGGTAAAACATTTAACACATAGCATGGAACATGTAGAAAAATCAGATAAAGCCAAATATAACAAATATACTAAGTTCGAATTCTTGAACCCTGAATCGAAATTCTGGGTTTGTATCCCCAGCAGAGTCGCCAGAGCTGTCACACATCCATTTTTACACACATACCCCAAAGGATAAATGTATAAAGGAGTTTTTCCATTTAAAGTGACATTATTCGAATTGGGATTATTTATTTATTTATTTATTTAGATTCGCCACTTGGGATAGGATTGATTTTTGGTGTCCCAAGTCACCGATTTAATTTAAATCCCAAATCGAGGAAAATTAATGACTTCCAAATTGGAGTCTGCGAACCAGAAATTCTGTGTAAGGAATTCTGTTGACACGAGGGAAGGTGTTAGGCACCCTCGAATCCCGTGGTTCTAGCATGATCGCTTAAATTATTATAAATGGCTAAAATCTGATTTTTTATACATGTTATCCTATATTGCAATTTTAAAGTTATTTACCGCTTTAATTAACATTTTTAAAGAAAGTGAACGTCGTTTAAAAATATATTTTGGGACCACGTCACATGAAATGAACCCTGATCCTCGACACATTCTTATTCAACATTTTTGGATTTGGATTTGGGTTGCATGAAATGCACACCTGTATTTTGGAAGGTAAAATTATTAAAATCGCGCCTAAAGAGACTAACACGTTGTTATCTTTTGGGAAGGCCGTGAAATTCCTAAACGGTCCGTCCCGAATTTCTAAGTATTTGAGGGCCCCGCAATTTGTATTTTTATTGCGCGAGGCTCGTCTCATTTTATTTTAAAAAGGGCAAGCCTAAAAGCAACTATAATTTGTTATTTTTGTTTTGTCCCTAAAGATAAAAATCCTAATTAATTAATATTAGAGTTCGGGCTTCGAGTTCAAGTCCGGGTCCAAACAAAAGGAAGAATCTTTTAATTTGAACCCACTACCTAACTCAAAACCCAAACTTACATTGTTGCTTAAATCCTGAATTGAATTCTTCGAACTAAGCCAAAATTGTTAGCACACTGAACTGGGCTTGTGTAAAGATCCCAATCCCTATTTTTCTCGTTGTGTGCGGATCAAACATCGAGTCTAGGTGGAAACATTCCAAAATTCCAACTGAAAGCCCACATTCACAGGTCATGCATGTGCCCAGTTCATAAAGTCTTCACGTCGATTCTCTACAATCAAATTTTAACTAAAAATTGGGCTAGAACTCACAGCCCAAACACGCTGGGAAATTCTTTCTGATTTTATGCTAAGTGTTCAATGATTATAGCAAAAGAAGATAGTACACTATTACCAAAGGAACCAGACGTTAATCGATTAAACACAATTCCAGTTATTCCACCCATTGATTTCACATTGAATCCTCATATGCTATTAACATAAAGATACAACCAAATGGAAAGTAATTTATAAACACAAGATGGACCAGTTTTCGAATCAGGTGGTCCAAATTATTGCAAACCAATTAGGTAAACATGATGTTAATACTGTATTCCATTACTCATGCAAACTAAAAATGATCAGCTCAATTATGAAGTGTCTTCAACCTAGCATGAAATTAACAGCCTCAAAGTGAATAAGAACAAATCACATTCGAAGTTCTAGTCAATACAGTCCAACAGTCCAATGTCAAGTCCAATGAACACAGCTCTAAACAAACTACAAACGTCCCAATTATACAGCCAAATGACTACCATAAAAATCACACAGCCTTATGCAATATCAGTATAACTTCAACAAAAATTAATCACGATCTAGCAATCAACAAGAGGTGTTCGTTAACACATAGAATCAATGAAACTTCTTTATTTCACCTTCCAGCTCACAATTACATTGCAATGAGTTCAAAATGGTACCTGGAGAGTGAAGAACAATGAAGGAGAAAAGTGAGTCAATGACAGTTCAAGCAACAGCAGATCAGTGACTATTCACCAGTAAACACAGCTCAGATTTGGTTATAAGAGAAATCCAGCAATCAAAGTCAAACTAAACAGCCTCAATGTCACTCCAATTGACTCGAAATAACAAAACCAAATCAGATTTCAACCTCCAACACCCAAACAGTAGTGATTCTCAGGCAGATTGATCCAATTAAACCACAGTACTTCAATGGAACAGTTGTTTTTGTATTTTTTGTGACTTTTCTGTATATTTTTTTTATTTTTCTTAGATGAAAGAAAGAGTTTCAGATCTGGAGCTTTCTTAAATTCAAACTAGCTTTAAATGTTAGAAATATTGTTTTTGGGGGGAATTTTTGATGGGTAAAAAACTTGGGAATTTTCAAGGATCTCTAACCTGGGAATTTTCAGGGGTCTCCTTCTCTTTTGGCGAATTTTCAGAGGTCAAAAACTTGTTAAAGAAGGTATTGGGGTTGCCTTTTATAGGCAACAAATAGGACAGAAGGTTCTAGATGGCCCTCCCATTTTTCCTCTCTTTTAATTTCAGATTTTACCTATTAAACCTTCAATTTTTAACTTGTTTCTCAAGTTACTGCCCTAAGTTTGCTAAAATCTACACTAAAGTCCTATTCTAGAAGGCACTAGTGTGTTCTTTTAACTATACAATACCTAGACTACCCTTACCATAGCTTTGAATTTACCAATCTTAACAAAACTACCCTTTCCTATGCCCAAACTACCCCTGAAACTCCCTGAAATTACTGACCAAACCCGACCCCCAAACCTTTTACCTTAGTTAATATTCGACTATGGTTAATTAAGTGTCCCAATTATTCAGCTATAACCAAACCTAAAATTAACAGTTTAGCAATTAATTCTACTATATAAAATTGATTCTAAGAACAATTAGCAATGAAAAATTAAGAATTTCAGACTGGCCCAAAATGGCCTGATTTGTATTCCCTTTTCAAACCCTTTATTTATTCTCCTTTTTCTCTTAATTTTGTTTTTAATTTTTGAAATTAAAAATAAACCCTCACTATTAATTCAGACACCTAATTAAGCTACAATTAGTCTAGTATCAATTTAAAAGGAATTAATAATCTAAAATTAAAAATCAAACAAAGCAAATTGAAATTTATTTATAACTTTCTTATGTTTGTAAAGAAAAACCTAATTAGTAATTAATCTAAAAATGTAAGGGCTAACTTCTAAACGCAATTTTGTATTTTTATGATTTATCAATTAAAAATGCACCCAAAAATGCAAACAAAATACAAAATCATACAATTAATACCTAAAAATTCGAATAATAAAAGAAAATTTTTAATTCTAATGAATTTATAGGAGTAAATTAAGCGTGGCAAAAATCGCGTGCTCACAATTCCTACCTAGGGTTTACTTAATCTAAAACAAAACTAAATTACACTAATTAAGAAGAAGAAATAGAGAAGGGAGAAGAGAAACTTACTTGATGGAAGAAGGGAAGGGGTGGGTAGTGTTGGGAGGGAGAAGTGGAGAAGATGAGAATGGAGGTTTCGAGTGGGGGGGATGATTTGAGAGAGAAAGAGAAGAGAGGAGTGTTGTGGGTTTGGGGGGGTGTTTCAGATGGGAAATAAGGATTGGGGTAGGTGAGGGTTGATATTAATTAGAAAAAAAGGGGGGGAAATAATTAAAAGCAAGGGCTCAAATTCTAGATCTCTATCCTAGAACCCTCTACCTTCTAATGCCAACACCCATTCCGCTAGATCCTCACCATTCACTCCATCTAAGTTCATCAAACATGCAGAAAGGGGGTCCTCAATTGTCAACACCTGATCATTAGACTCTACGATTACATCCACGGCATCAATAAGAGAACAATTGGCGAACTCGCTTGGTCGCCTCATAGATTTTTGTACATTGAATGTTATTTCCTCATCATTGAGTCTCATCTTGAGCTCCCAGTCTCACAGTCATCAGAGCTCTCCCCATGGACAAGAATGGTCTTCCTAAGATTATAGGAATCTCTTCATCCACTTTGCAATCCAAGATCACAAAATCTGCAGGGAACACAAATTTCCCCACCTGAATAAGCACATCATCAAGGATACCAAATGGACGCTTCACAGTCCTGTCGGCCAGCTGCAACAACATGGATGTGGGTCTAGCTCTCCCAATGCCCAACCTCTTATAGATAGCCAGGGGCATAAGATTAATGTTGTCCCCTAAATCACATAGCGCCTTAGCAAAGGCGAAATTCCCAATAGTGCATGGAATTGTAAAGCTACCTGGATCAGACAGCTTTTCAGCAATAGGCCTAGTCACCACTGCACTACAAGTCTGGGTAAGTGTAACCGTGGACAAGTCTTGGAAGTCAAACTTCCTGGACATCAAGTCCTTCATCATTTTTGTGTATCCAGGAATCTCCTTTAAAGCTTCAATCAGTGGAATATTTACCTGGATTTGTTGGAGCATTTCAAAGAACTTTTTATACTGCTCCTCCTTTTGATGCTTGGCCAGCCTCTGTGGAAAAGGTGCAGGAGGTCTCTTCTTCCCAATCACTTGGGACTTCTTTTTATCAGCTACTATTTCAACTACTGGATCTTCAACTGGCTCAGCTACTTTCTCGATCTCCTGCTGAATGTTCTTTTCTTCCTGAGCAGGCTGGACTGTCCTCTTTCAGTATCGTAGACTCATCCAGCTCAATAGGCACTGGAATGAGTGTATCAGCCTGTATATTTTCTCGAGCACTCTTTTGTTCTACATCTAGATCCCTGCCATTACGGAGACTCACCGCCATCAGCTGCTTTGGGCCCTGATCTTTTGGATTTATCTGGGTGTCTGCAGGTAATGTCCCTTCAGGACGATTGTTCAGAGACATTGAAATCTGGCCCATTTGCATTTCAATATTTTTGATTGCTGCATCATATGCATCTATTCTTTCATTCATTTTTGCATTGGACCCAATAACTTGCTACATAATTGCTTCAAGTCTAGTGAACCCATCTTCTTGCCTCCCCCCATGCTGCTGCTGAGGTGGGGGATACCCTTGCTACTGATTGTGATTTTTGTACCCCTGTGGCCTGGGATAAGGTGCTATATTTTTGGGGGGTTTCATACCTCCCATGTTTCCTGTGCTAAACTGCGACTACGCCGGCCTATAATGCTGCTAATTTTGCTGACCCCAGTTCTGATTGCCCTGCCTCTAGCCTCCATAGTTGGACACATAGTTCATGTCTTCAGGGTGCTGATGATGATTATCATGTTCTGCATTCCAAGGATTACCAATTGGCTGGCTAATGCAAGATGTGCACAAACCCCCGTTGGTAGTGTCTACAATATGTACTTGCTGTTTCTGCCCTGATTCCTCCACCTTTTTGGTGAGTATGCTCATCTGTGTCAGGAGAGTAGCCATATTTTTAGCCATGGTATTTGAGGGATCAAGAGGTACTGGGTGCACTACTGGAGTGATAGGTGCATTCCTAGTCGTCTACCCCGAATTCTGTGCCATCTTGTCAAGCAGATTCTGACCTTCTCTCCAGGTTTTGCTGAAGAATGCCCCACCACCAGAGGCATCTATAATATTCTTCATGCTGTCTGACAGTCCCATATAAAATTATTGTTCCAACATCTATTCTGGAACACCGTGGTGGGGACACATAACCAACATTCCTTTAAACCTGCCCCATGTCTCATGCAGTGTCTCCATTGGTTTCTGTTTGAAGCTCATGATCTCATCAATTTGTTGAGCAGTTTTGTTGGGTGGGTGGAACTTGTTGTGAAATTGCTTGGCTAACTCATCCCAAGTTTCTATAGAGTTTATGGGGAGTGAATTTAGCCAAACCTGAGCAGCTCCTGTCACTGAGAATGGAAACAGTAACAGCCTGATTGCTTCTGGAGTCACATTGGGATGCCTTTGAGTTTTGTAGATAGACAGGAAGTTCTTCAAGTGCTGCTGAGGGTCTTCTATTTGTGTCCCAGAAAAGAGTCCCTTGTTTTGCAACAAGTGCAGCATGTTATTTGTGTTCTGGAACGATTCAGCTAGTATTGCGGGCACAACAATGGCAGTGGCCAGATTGTCAGCTGTGGGTTGTGGCCAGTCGTATAGTGCACCCTCAGGCATAGGAGGTGCCACTTCTCTGGCATTTAAGTCAGCTTTTTGGTTCCGGACGTTTCCGTTAGGGTCGTTTATGTCTCCCATGTCAATTTCGAGTTTGTGTGTTTGTTGAGGTTGTTGAAGCCTTTTGTTGGCACGGTTCAATGTTCGGAATGTTTTCTCGTGGTCTGAGAGTCCTTCAAGTAGTTGTCCAGTCCTCGTAGAATTTTTAGGCATACACTTGTGCGACCAGATCAACAACCGTCAAAATTTCAATGAAAAATTAGGTAGAGAGAAAACTAACTACACTAAGAATTTTTGTGTTTCTGTCAATGGTAATTGATAATTTCATTAAGTCCCCGGAAACGGCGCCAAAATTTGATCACGCTCAACTGTTTCTATAAAAAGACTAAGGGGCGTTGCAAATATAATCCGGGGTATTATGCCCAGAGTCGAATCCCACAGGGAATTAACATATCAATCACTATCTTTAGACCTACTACACTCTTTAGAATCAATTTCCCAAACGTTGAGAATCACAGTTTATGGTGTCTTTAATAACTAAAATTGCAAGGAAATAAATAGTTGTAAACTAGGGGTGCTAAGGTCGTAAACAATAATGAGAAAACGCTAAGGTAATGATTTCCCCTATTGATGGATTTCCTTCTGTTTATGCTTTATACAAATTTACCAACACATCTCTATCAATCATGAACACTTTTCTTACCGTAAATCTCTCCCTAGTAATCACAGTAATTTACTAGTTGCACTCTCCCGAGATACACTAGCTTGCTTTATTTAACACAGTTCACTTTAGATTACACCCAAGGCTTCGTTATCCCTAATCCCGCCTTTAAACCCTCGGTTATTGATCCCTCATATACTTTGGGAGTGGTGTTGTTCAACAATTACCTAAATATGCACTCTCTCCCGAGTTATGCACACTAAATAGGCACAGCTAATTGAGGATCCTGCCAATTAACTACAACAAACACATAGTTGAACAAATAGAGATTGAAACTAGTAATTTGTATTCACATAAATAAGAAGTTTATCTCCCAATAGGTTCCATCAAAACCTTAGAAAAAAGATTTAGCTACTCATAACTATGGGTAAACAAACTAAAACAATATTCATCATAAAACTTGCAAGAAAAATCAAAGAAAAGAAGAAAGATGTTTTAGGTGATCTCTCACAATTGTTTCCCTTGCCAAAATACTCTCAAAATACAATACATGCCTCTCTTGGGCGAAGTCTAGTGTTTAAAATAGGGTTTTGGGCTAAAAATCCCGTGTTTTACACTTTAATCCCTGAAGTTTCCCGCTTCCGCCGCAGTTCTACTGCGATCGTGGTCAAACCGCGGCCAAACATGCTCTCTGATTCTCACTTTGCCTGCAGCTATCTTCCACCGCGGTTATGCCGCGGTCGCAGTGGAACCGTGGCAGTCCTCTTTCAGTTCTGACTTGAGCTGTTTCGCGTGGTTTACTTGACAGAATTTTACGATCGGCCTCTATTTCTCCATATTTTATCCCAAAAGTACTCCATTGCCTTCTCTGGTCATATATAAACTGCAAAGCATGAAAATCACTAATAAGAGCATTTTGTTATCACTGTTTAACCAAAAAATAGAACTTTGATCAAACTTAATAATATATGAAAACACGGGTTACTGATAATCAGAAGAAATGATGTAGATAGACTTTTGAGAAAGAGATAGTATGAAAACAAGTAAATCAAGTATATTTCAATATTTCACCGTGTCTTACAATTGATAACTCTTCCTCCTTTTATAGCCTTTTTAGGAGCATGAGTTTCGCCTTTGTCATAATAAGGCAATAATGAGCAATAAATGTCATTTATTGATACGTTACATAAATCAAAGAAAATATTCCTTAACGTTCTTGGCATTTAAAATGTAGTAAGTACTGTATCTGGTCCCTCATAGGTTATTAGATTCATACCCTTGAATCTTTGCGCTTTAAATGACTTGAATAGGTGCGGGCTCTGCATCTCCTGAGTAATTGCCCGTGCCTTTTCCAATATCTTTGCTCGCACCTGTTATTGCCCGTGTCTCTTAATTAGTTCTGCTCTTTTTGACTATTTGATCATTTCACGTGTCATAACACGTCGTCTGCAATATACAAAACTTGATTTTTCCCAATACAGATAGTCCCCCCACTTTCCATTTATTTATCGATTAAATACTTGGGAAGTGGACTGCTAAAAAGGGATTTTTTGCCACCATTAATGCAATGACATCATTGACGCTTCAATTGTCCCTTCCATTTAATGCTCTGTACATGTGTCGCTTTTTCCACTGGATCTTCAGTTTTGCAGCCTTTTTTCAAAAATTTTACGACTCCACTATTTACAAAGAGATAGTTGCCTTTATTATAGGCTTTCCATCATTACACTTCTCTCTTTTGACGGTTGTTTTCATATATAAATTCAACTCGTGTTCTCTTGTTTTCTTCTTCATAAAAATTTACTGAGTGCTTTTACAACTCTTTTCATTTTTACTCAAACTGCTCTTTCTTCACCATGTCATCTTCAAACCCTAACCCCAAAAGAACTGCCATTTTAGATAACTTCCCTAATGCCCCAGTTAGGCATAGGAGAGGCAGATGCGGTAGACTCCGCAATTTAGGATCTACAAGGGGTGGCAGCTCTAGTTCTGCTACTCCTTCTTCTAGTTCTGGTGTCCCTTCCAGAATGCAAAAACCATCTTCCAAGGGCAAAGAACCTTCCAAACCTTTGCAAGAACCTTCACTGGAGGAAATAGTTCCTCATGACTTATCTTTTGACCATGACAGAGAATCCCTTAACAAACAAGTTGTCGGCTTAGATTACGCCGATACTTATCCTACTTTAATTACATAAGTTTTAATTTCTGTAGTTCGCAGAGATTGCCATTGGAGCAACAATCTTCCTATTGAAATTCCTAATCCAAATTAGAGAATTTCATCTTTCAAGGCTAGTCATTCCTTTGTATATACCTACCCTTTTACTTTGGGGTTCAAACCAGCTATTGATCCCGTAATCCTCGATTTTTGCCATTTTTTCAAAGTCTGCTTAGCACAAATTGGCCCGATTATTTGGAGAATTGTTGCCTGTTTAAGGCATTTTTTGAACAAGGCAGGTGTTGATTTCACCTTCCCTCACCTCATTCATCTTTACTCTCCCAAGCTATTTTGTAATGGTGTATTTACTTTAGCTGCGAGAAGTAAAAGGGTTTTAGTTAGCCCCGAAGATGATAAGGACCGTAGTTGGTACGCACGGTTTGTTGATGTACCCACGGTGGGCTTGGTAGGTGAAGAGAATATTCCCTTTCCTGAAAAATGGAATCTTGCACGTAAGTCTTTCTGTCTTCTTTGTTTTTTTTTATTTATTTTCTTGAATACTGTTTACTTTCTCTTACTTCTTTTTCCCTTTTTTACAGCAACCATGGGAATTGTGGACCCCATCCCTAATTTTCACGGTTGGGTAGATAAGCTTTTAAAGACCGTACCTATGGAGGCTAGGTCTTGGAAATCTATTTCCAATCTTCACGGTTGGAAAGTAAAAACCCACGGTAAAAGTTTTTGTTTCACTTTTTTTTTACGTGGGAACTTTCCCTTTACTGATTCAAACTTCATTCTTTTACCAAGATTTTCGATAAGAGGAATTGCTACAGAAGCAGTGGTGGCCACTCATGCCTCTTCGGGAGCTTACCTTGACTTAGGTAAAGCTCAAGGTACCTTAGTAAAGAGGAAATTCATAGAAGAAGAATCTGAAGAAGAAGAAAATAGAGAAGGTAGTTCTCTGAGTCAAAGAGCTAGGAGACACATTGTTACTGATGACGATGTTGAAGTCTCTCCCTGTGTCTCTCCTAATGAAACCGTTCATCTCATTTCTGATGATGAGATATCCCTCCAGGACACCCACGAGTCTATTAGGGACTTTTTTGCTGGGGGCTTCGAAGGTGGTGAATTAGGCCGGTTTTAGATGATCCTCCCCTTTCTTCTTTTTCAACACCTGTCTCCTCCGTTTTACCCGTTGCTTCTTCTCTGTTTCCCCCACCAATTTCTACACCTCCTCCTGTTGTTTTCTTTTCTTCTACCGCTTCCCCTTCCATAGTTCTTTCTTCTACTTTTCAACTTATAGAAGCGGGTTCTTCAAGTAGAGGTATGACTATGAGGAGTGTGACCTTAGAAGTTCCTGCAAATAGCAGTCTTTTGAGGAAATCTAGTCAAGCTGACATATGGCTCGAGCCTTTGATTGGCCCAATAGAGAAAGAAAAAATGAACAGCCACAGCTGCTTAACATTAATGAACGATATTGTTCATTCCACTCTGAAGGTATCTTTCTTACTTTTGTTGAAAAGTTTTTTTTTTTTACCTTTATACTTTCACTTACTTTTTCTGTTGCCTGCAGGCTAACCTTATTGATACGAAGCTAATGGGCCAAATCTCTCTTCTAGAGAAGGTAGCCTGTGACTCCGAGAAAAAGATCATCAAAGCTGAAAGAGTGGCTCACGAGGCTCAATGGGAAGCAGCCAATTGGAAGGGGCAATTTGAAAATGCTCAAGTAGCCTTAGATGATTTACAAGAAAGCAAGAGCCAGCTGGAGCAACAGAAACGAGTACTCACTTTAGAGTTAGCCGTGGCTAAAGCTTCTTCAGTCCAAATAGAGAAGGACAAGGAGCGCCTTGATTTATCTTTCTCGGACTAGTTATCAAAAGCAAGTGAAGAAATTAGAGAGCTCAGGGCACTCCTTGGTCAAAAAGAAGTGTATGCGGAGGATTTGGTGCAGAATCTAATTCAAGTTCAAGAAGACTTGAGAATTTCTTCAGATAAAGTTTGTACCTTAGAAAATTCACATGCCTCTCTCCAAACTTCTTTAAATTCCTCTTTGACCGAGAACGAAGAGTTGAAAAATGAGATCTCAACTTGGGAGAAGGACTATGAACTTCTTGAGGAGAAATTAGATATTGAGGTTACTTGGACCTTTCTGAACTCCCGACGTGATGCTTTAATTGAAGCTAGTAAAGAAAACTTCTACATAAAATCGGAGTTGGCTAAGGTCTTAGAGACTAATGAAAAAACTCAACAGCCATTAGACTCTCCTTCCCCTGTAGTCGAAGTTCCTGCAGCTGAAAACATTGAATCTGAAGTAGCTAGGATTGAAGATGAGAATATTGTGCTCGTACTTCTAGTTCCTAAGGGTGAGGCTAACATGACTCAGATTTCAGAAGCTGAAACTTCTACGACTCTTGCTTCTGTTCGCTCAAGTCAAATTGAAACCTTGCCTGAAGTCGGGATCTTGCCTGAGGTTGAGACCTTGCCTACGGCTCAAGTTCTAGTTGAAGCTGACATAGTTGCTTTTGATGTGCTTGCCTCCTCGTGACTTAGTTATCCCTTTAGTTTATTCAAGGATTTCTTTTTTAGAACAAGTCCCCAGTTCATAATGGGGCGTTTGTACAAAATATTTTGATGACTAAGTTTTTGTACTTAGTTTATTAAGAAGTTTTTACTGCTTCTACTTATTCTACTCTTGCCTTTTTACTTGTCAAGGACTTAGAGAATAGTTTTGCATTTTTACCCTTTCAAAATGCTTGGTGATTAATCTCATGACTTATCAACATGAGTTTTATAAAAGAGGGTCCTTTGATACTTAATGAAGAAGACGTCTCAACTTCATGATGGTATTTCAATACGATCAAAGAAATAGGAAAACACATGTTTTGTATGAAAATACTTTGATAAGTTTTTAGTCAAGCTTTACATGTATTTGAATTACATCTATAACTTTCTTGTAACTGTTTTTCTTGTAACATATTTTTGTACAAAGAGAACAATAGGAACGGGGTTTTTACTTATAACCCGTTTTAATACATAGTCATTACCCTAACTATTGAGGGATTTATGTAAGATCCCTTTAGCTTCAAAACATTACGAAGGGTTTGAGAAGTGACTCCATTGTTCTTAAGGGAAAGAATACTATGATGTGTGCTTTTGGTTTTGTAACTTTTCTCTTGCACTTGTCTCAGCTTTCATTTTGCACTTGCACTCGTGCCTGTATATACTGCATAGTCCCCCAAGTGTTTGAGCGTTGAAGTATAAAACCTCGAGCACTTGTTAATGTCTATCTCTTGGTCCTTTTCCTGAAAAGGAAAAACATACGGGACTCGGGGGTGCAATTTAGATGAAGACAACTTAACCCGTTTGTATTTCTATCAGAACAATTGTAACCCTAGGCCTGGAATTTTATTGTATTCCGTTTTGCCTTACAGGTCATGACTCATCATTTAGTACGGGCTAGCATTTTTCCTAGCATCTAAATTATTAGTAAAACTTTAATAAGTTAAAAATGAATTTTAACATGATGATACCTGACCGTGGGTATTTTCCTAGAAGTAATATCTCTTCAAATGGACAGCATTCCAGTGTGAAGGTAGGATTTTCCCGTCCATTGTTTCCAACTCGTATGCTCCTTTTCCTGCAATATCCCTAATTCTATAGGGTCCTTCCCATTTTGGACTTAGCTTTCCTGAATTAGGTGCTTCTATAGACTGAAAAACCTTTTTGAGAATGAAGTCCCCAATTTTGAAGAACCTGAGGCGTGCCTTTCTGTTATAATATCGTTCAATAACTTGCTTCTGCGCTACCATTCTTATTAAGGCATCTTCTCTTTTTCCCTCGAGTAAATCAAGGTTAACCCGCATCTCTTCATTATTCACTTCCTCCGTTGTTTGCATAAACAGCGTGTTTGGTTCCCCTATCTCAACTGGAATCAAGGCCTCAGCTCCATAAACTAATGAAAATGGGGTTTCTCCCGTGCTTGTTTTCGTAGTAGTACGATAAGCCCATAAAACCCCAGGTAATACCTCAGGCCAATTACCCTTTGATTCCTATAACCGCTTCTTCAAATTACTGATGATGATCTTGTTCGTGGACTCCGCTTGCCCATTCCCTACTGGGTGATATGGCATGGATGTTATCCTTTTGATTTGCCAACTTTGGAGAAATTCCGTGATTTGAGCTCCTATGAATTGCGGACCATTATCACACACGATCTCCTTCGGTACACCGAATCGGTATATTATGTTTCTCCAAATGAAATCTTTGACTTCTTTCTCTCTTACCTACTTAAACGCTCCTGCTTTCACCCATTTAGTAAAATAATCAGTAAGTACAAGTAGAAACTTTACCTGACCTTTTGCTTGCGGTAATGGACCTACGATATCCATTCCCCATTTCATGAAGGGCCACGGGGCTATAACCGAATGTAGTAACTCTGCTGGTCCGTGCATGTTGTTACCGTGCCTTTGGCATTTGTTGCATTTAGATACGAAATTTACAGCTTCTTCCTCCATTTTAGGCCAGTAATATCCTGCTCTAATTAAAGTTTTCACTAACGATCTTCCACCTGTGTGATTTCCACAATATCCCTCGTGTATTTCCCTTATTATGTACTCCATTTGGGAAGATCCGAGACATCTAGCTAAGGGGCCACCGAACATCTTTCGATACAAATTCCCTTGTTTTAAACAGTATTGGGCTGCCTTCTTTCGCAGAGCGTGAGCCTTATTTTTATCATCAGGCACAGTACCATGCTGCAAAAAAGTGAAGATTTCGTTTCTCCAATCCCAGGTTAAATGATTAAAATTTACCTCATTTTTATCAGGCTCGAGAGCTGAATGGAATAAATGTATGATTGAGGCATTCGCATCACTTGCTACATCAGCTGCGGATGCAAGATTAGCTAATGCGTCTGCTTCACCATTTTTATCCCTTGGAATTTGTACAATTTTCCAAGTTTGGAATTGTTTAATCAATTCCCGCACCTTTTCTAAATACTGTTGCATCCTGGCTTCCCTGGATATGAAACTCCCCAGTATTTGATTAACCACGAGTTGTGAATCACTTTTGATCATTATCTGATTTATCCCATGTTCTCGTGCCAATTCCAATCCTGCAATCATAGCCTCATACTCTGCTTAATTGTTAGTCATTGAAATACATTTAATTGTGTGTCTAATAGTTTCACCTGTGGGTGGCACTAAGACAATACCTAACCCTGATCCATTTACATTAGATGACCCATCAGTAAATAATGTCCACGTACCTGGATTTGCTCCATTGAGTACTTGAACTTCTTTATCGGCTTCGAACTGTATCTCCTGGCTGAAATCTGCCACGAAATCAGCTAATACTTGGGATTTTATTGCCGTTCTGGGCAAGTATGTGATTTCATACTCACTTAATTATATAGCCCACTTGGCTAATCTACCTGACAATTCATGTTTATGTAATATACTTCGTAATGGATATGCAGTTACCACAACAATGGGATGACATTGAAAGTATGGTCTTAATTTTCTAGATGCCATAATTAAAGCAAGTGCTAGCTTTTCCAGCTATGGATACTATATTTCTGCATCTAATAGAGATTTACTAACATAATAAATAGGAGATTGCTTACCTTGTTCTTCACGAACCAAAACTGCACTTACCGCTACTTCTGAAACTGCAAGATAGATGAACAATTTTTCCCCTACCTTTGGTTCTGCCAGTAAAGGTGGGTTTGATAAGTAAGTTTTCAAATTCCTGAGTGCCTGTTGACACTCCTCATCCCACTCAAAATGTTCCTGCTTTTTAAGAGCTGAGAAAAATTTAAAGCATTTTTCTGAAGATTTAGAAATAAACCTGCCTAAAGCTGCGATTCTTCCCGTTAATCTCTGCACCTCCTTTTTGTTTGAAAGTACATCAGGGATTTCTTCGATATCTTTAATCTACGCGGGTTTTACCTCAATACCCCGGTTATAGAAAAGAAATCCTAAAAACTTCCTTGATGCCACACCAAATGCACATTTTTCTAGATTCAACTTCATATTATATTTTCGCAAAATTTTGAATGTTTCAGATAAATGCGATATGTGATCTTCTGAATGCTGCGTTTTAACTAACATGTCATCTATATAAACCTCCATGGTTTTACCTAAATGTTCTTGGAAGATTTGAGTCACTAACCTCTGATAAGTCCCACCTGCATTCTTAAGACCAAAAGGCATTACCTTATAACAATAAGTCCCCCTGTCTGTTATGAAAGAAGTTTTTTCTTCATCTTCTGGATCCATTTTGATTTGGTTATAGCCTGAATATGCATATAAAAAACTTAAAAGCTCATTTCCCGCAGTAGCATCAATTAACTGGTCTATATATGGCAGAGGAAAAGAATCTTTTGGACAAGCTTTATTAAGGTCCGTGTAATCTACACAGACTCGCCACTTACCGTTCTTTTTTGGTACCACGACAGTGTTAGCTAACCAGTCAGGGTACTTTACCTCATGAATCGAACCGATCTTGAGTAATTTTTGAACTTCTTCGTAAATTACCATATTTTTTAATGTTCCTTGCTTTCTTTTCTTTTGCTTAACTGAGGATAAGATGGATCTTCATTTAATTTATGAGTCATCACCTCCGGTGGTATCCCTGTCATATCAGAATGGGACCAAGCAAAACAATCTGCGTTAGCTTTTAAAAATTCAATTAGTTTACGTTTTACCTCAGGGCTAAGGTTGGCTCCAATATACACTTTCCTCTCAGGCCAGTGTATGAACAGAATTACTTCTTCTAACTCCTCAATGGTTGTTTTGATATTATCATTTTCCTCCGGTTCTTGAATAGTATCAGGTCTCGAGTCCATATCTATCTGATTTTGTTCAGTTGGGGCTGATACCGCACCTCCTCCAACTGAATTCTGTAATTGCTATTTGTCTTCATCCTTGTTGGTTGGATTTGCAACAGAATTGATGCTTCTTGAGGCCTGTTGATTGCCTCTGATTTGACATATTCCCCATGGTGATGGAAATTTAACAACTTGATGCAATGTTGATGGTACAATATCCATGTCATGAATCCATGGCCTTCCCAAGGTAGCGTTATAAGCCATTTCCATATCTACAACTTGAAATTTGGTATCCTTCATAACACCTTTTGCGAAAGTAGTTAGGATTGCTTCTCTTTTCGTTACAACAATAGAGTTATCGAACCCCGACAAAGTATGCGCTTTTGGAATTAATTTCTCTTCAGCTTGCATTTCCCGTAATACCCTTAAAAGGAGGATATTTACGGAACTTCCTGGATCAATCAAAACTCTTTTTACATTAGTATCATGTATAAGTAAGGATATTACCAGTGCGTCATTATGTGGAGATAATACACCCTCTGCATCTGCATCATCGAATGTAATACTTTCGCCTTCCAAGTGTTGTCGTACACGTTTCCCGTGGGTAATAGTGACTTTTGAAACTTTATTTGATGTTGTATATGTTAAACCGTGAACATCTTCTCCCCCGGTTATGACATTGACGGTTCTTTTGGGAGATGGTGGTTTTGGGGGCACCTGCCTATTTTTCATGTAAGCCTCCTTGCCCTTTTCACTGAATAACTCAGTAAGATATCCTTGCTTTAACAAATGATCAACTTCACTTTGTAAAAATCTGCATTCAGATGTCTTATGACCATGGTCATTATGAAATTCACACCAATGATCAGGATTACGCCGGTTTGGATTTGACCTCATCTCTTTTGGCCATCGAACCTTGTCTCCCATGCTTCTTAAAATAGCCACGAGCTCAGAATTGGTGACATTGAAATTATATCCACCAAATCTTGCTTTTAAATTTCTGTCATCATCTCGTGACCCTTGTTTGTTGCGCTCGTTCCTGAATCTAGATGAAGACCCTGACTCGTTATTTCTAGATTTGTTATCATACCTTTGATTATCTGACCTTGACCGTGAGTCCTTCCCCGCAGGTCCCATATATGGCTCGTACCTATTTTTTCCAGACCGCCTTTCATTTTCTGCACGCCTTGAACTTACTCTTTCTTCTTTTTGGACCCTTGAAACGATATCCTCTTCAATCCGCAACTTCGTGCTGTACCTATTATAAACATCATTCCACGTTGTAGCAGGAAATTCTCGAAGGCTTTCTTTGAGCTTCCTCGTAGCTTCAGAGCTTCTTTCATTCAAATTACTTGTAAATGCTATAGCTGCCCAATTGTCAGGTACACGTGGCAAAGTCATTCTTTCACGTTGAAACCTATCGACAAAATCTCGAAGTAGTTCTGAATCTCCTTGTTTGATTTTGAATATATCCTCCATTCTCTTTTCCACCTTTTGGGCTCCCGAATGTGCTTTGATGAAGGAATCTGCAAGCTCAGCAAAAGAATTTATAGAATTTTCGGGTAAAAGAGAATACCAGGTTAATGCCCCTTTGGTGAGTGTTTCACCAAATTTTTTGACCAGAACTGATTCAATTTCCTGCTTTGTCAAATCGTTGCCTTTCACGCCAGTTGTAAATGCTGTCACGTGGTCTCGAGGGTCTGTTGTTCCATCATACTTCGGGACATCAGGCATTTTGAATTTTTTCGGAATTGGAAGGGGGGCAGCACTTGGTTTCCACAGTTGTTGTGAATATTTGTCCATATCCACTCCTTTGATTACAGGTGGAACTCCGGGGATTTGCTCAATACGGTCGTTCTGTTCCTTAAGCTGTCTCTGCAAGGTTAGTACTAAATTTTGTAAATGAGAATTAGATGAATTACCTGGTTCTCCTCCCTGTGTCTCACTGGGGTTTCCTTCATTTCCAGAATGAACAAGCCCAGAGTGAGGATTTTCCAATGTGTCGTTATCAGGTGTTGGTGTGGGTGATGCAGCCGGGAGCCGACTAACCAGGGTCTGAAAAGCTTTGCTAACTCGCGCATCAATTATTTTTTGTAAAGCTTCCTCCGCCCTTTCGAGCTGTTCAGATTGCTCTTGTTCACCAGAATGGATATCAGGAGTACCCTCACGAGATTGTCGTGGTGAACCATGTGGGGAAGGGACCAGGTCGACGTTTTGTGAATTTTCCTGGTTTTGTTGGATTTGATTTTCCTGGTTTCCAAGGATATTGTCATTGCTTGCCATAGTTAACAGAAATTGATTTTCAGATTTCCGGTAACGGAACCAATTTGTTTAACCAAAAAATAGAACCTTGATCAAATTTAAGAATATATGAAAACACGGGTTACTGATAATCAGAAGAAAAGATGTAGATAGACTTTTGAGAAAGAGATAGTATGAAAACAAGTAAATCAAGTATATTTCAATATTTCACCGTGTCTTACAATTGATAACTCTTCCTCCTTTTATAGCCTTTTTAGGAGCATTAGTTTCGCCTTAGCCATAATAAGGCAATAATGAGCAATAAATGTCATTTATTGATACGTTACATAAATCGAAGAAAATATTCCTTAACGTTCTTGGCATTTAAAATGTAGTAAGTACTGTATCTGGTCCCTCATAGGTTATCTGGTTCATACCCTTGAATCTTTGCGCTTTAAATGACATGAATAGGTGCGGGCTCTGCATCTCCTGAGTAATTGCCCGTGCCTTTTCCAATATCTTTGCTCGCACCTGTTATTGCCCGTGTCTCTTAATTAGTTCTACTCTTTTTGACTATTTGATCATTCCACGTGTCATAACACGTCGTCTGCAATATACAAAACTTGATTTTTTCCAATACAATCACTTTTATCATCCAAACTATACAAGGAGGTGGTTATTTAGGGCCCAATTATAGTTAAATTCACCTATTATCAACAAACAATACAGTTTATTCAAATATTGTATTTATAAAACGATACGGTACAATACGATACAATATAATACAGTACATTATAAAACGACGGGGAACAGTGATCCAAACAGACTGTGAAGTGTTGGTCACTCATTTGAGGTTTAGTTGGAGATTCAATCTTACTATTCCAAAAAGAGTTTTTTATGATTTGTTGTTATAATTAGACTTGTCGTAGTTTCTTTTCCTTTAATTTATGTTATTTCTTGCTATTTATTTGTCTCCTTAAGTATTGGGCATTTTCACTTTGACATAGGCGGCCTCAAATTCACTAATAGATGGTAGTAGAATCATGAAAAAATTATTTAATTAGTAGACATTAGTACTGATTAAATTATAACATCATTATTTTAACTATATATTCAGATGAGGGATAGAAATGCTTCATGCTTCAAACAAATCCCACCCTGAGAGAGGCTCTGAAATAGTCGCGTGTAATGGAAACATCAACATTAAAAGGCAATTTCGTTTAAACTACACAATGCTGACCTGAATTGTCATATCTTATTCTTGAGTGTCAAATTTCCTTTATTTTGAGGAACAAGTAGAATAAAATATTGAAACACCGGACTCTTTTGCCCTATTAGGAATATATTTCCCTTTTACCAAAGTGGTCGCCTTGGGCATCTGATGTTGTACTACTCTTTTAATAGGGATGCAGTGGAGACTACACTTTTCAAAATGACTGAGTTAAAAGGATATAGACAAACAATTTGTTCTATTTCAGGTACATGATTAATAATCGCAACTTTAACTTGCTTCAGCCAAACAAGCATCATTCTTAGTAGAACTTGATATACTTGAGGTGTACTTTTGTGCTTTACTCGCTGTGCCATAATATTGAGTACTTTCAGAATGAAAACTTTATATTACTTGATAGGTGCTTAAGTAACTATTATAACTTATAATGCAAACGAAACATCACGGCGGAAAGAAGATACAATATCTAAAAATAATACAAATAAGGAAAAATTAATTGTACCTGGTTTATTTGTCTATTTTAAATCTACCAGTAACTTGATTGATAATGATAAACCCTGTATAATTAATCGTAGAAATTTTTTCCTGAATGAAATTTTTGCTTGATGCCAAATCTGAAAATTCGTGGTACTTAGAATGAGCATTAAGATATTTTTCTTAATCCTAGGAAGAAATTTGTAGTAAGCAGAAGGTGCTTTTGGTTTGAAGTTGGATGAAAATATAGTTTTTGCTTAGTAAGTATTATATCTTTATGCTGTAACAAAGATTTTTAAATATACCAGTTGTGTATTTCAGAAAACGTGGCATAAATTTTGGTCTGTCAAATGGTTGGAGGCCTCATCTTTTTGTGATACTCCTTTATGCCAAAAATGGTCTTATGCATTGGTATATAAATTGACATGTTTAAGTATCATTTCATGTGGTTTTAACTTCCTTTTTCTTCTATAATCTGAAGTAGTCAGTTTTGCTGACTCTTTCTAAATACGAAAGGAAAAGGATTGGAACGTTTGGGAAGGGCTTTTATGATTTTCCAGGGATACTATCTCAGCTATAACCTTGCCACTTCTTTTAGACCAGGAAAAGTGTTTATCTTTAACTTCCTTTTTTTTGCCTTTCTATCTCCATTATTTGGTTGTTCGATCTTCCCAATTATTGTTTATTTATCTTGCAATTGGAGAGGGTAATGAAAAGTTGTAATTGTTGTCAACTTTTTTTACCAATATTTTATAAAAAGCAACCAACCTTGGAAGCGCATTACATCACAATTAATGATGCTATGGTTGAAGAATATAGACAATATAA
This sequence comes from Nicotiana glauca, assembly GCA_026770625.1. Classification (NCBI taxonomy): domain Eukaryota; kingdom Viridiplantae; phylum Streptophyta; class Magnoliopsida; order Solanales; family Solanaceae; genus Nicotiana; species Nicotiana glauca. The sequence continues at coordinate 116,406 of MU685082.1, read as the reverse complement.
AATTAATTAATGAGTAAAGATTAATTTTTTAAGTATAAAAAATTTAATAATATATTTTCATTCATATTTAGTTTTTTTAACACCGCGCGAAGCGCAGGCTAATTGACTAGTTTTCATATAATCTTGAAAACAGAAAAATAGTTTCAATATAGTTTAGTTCAATTAATTAAGACTAGTTTTATATTTGGGACATTTTCATTCCTATATCAATTTTGGAACTTTATTATCAAATATGTGCATATTAGGTAAATTATCCGCCCAGTCCATATTTTTTCTACCATCTATGTAGCATTCCCTAATCTTCCCTCAATCATCCACTAAAAATAAGGAAAGAATGTTCCCTTGATTGAGAACAAAGTAAAAACATGCCATAATTGTGGGTAAACTTTAATTATGGTAATAAAGTGAAAGTTTATAGTAAAAGTGGGTATGCTACAACTGAGAAAATAATTTTGGGAGTGAATGTTTCTACTCCCAACTTCAATTTTTGAAGCATTAATTTACATATTACCTACATATAACTACACAATCACAACACACAATAAGCAAGTCAAGAAGAAAAAATACATACAAATCTGCTTCAAAAAAATACAGGATGATGTTCTGTAGAGTGACTACACCTCAGCTTCAAAATGTAAAAGCAAATTAGAATATAACTACAAAACGACTACAAATACCTACAATTATAAACTATAGATAATCGACATAGCAATTTATCTACAAAATTAAGACAATTAATCTACAATCTGCTTCAAAAAAATACAGGATGATGTTCTGTAGGGTGACTACATCTCAACTTGAAAATATAAAAGCAAACAAGAACTTAACTTCCAATCGAGTACCATTAACTACAATTATAAACTGTAATAATCGACCCTACAATTAATTGACAAAATTAAGACAACTAATCTACAATTTACCAAACACTAAAAGCAGAGATTTTTACCTATAGATTATGTGTCATCCGATAATATTCCCTCAATCCCCCGCTTAAAAAAAGGAAAGACCAAAGTGTAAAGTAAAAGTATGCCATAATTGTGTTTAGTCTTTAATGATGATGCATCCCATAATCCACATTATGTGGGGCAAAAAAATGTCCATTCTGAACAACATGATAAATTATTTCACATTAGTAAACTTCATAAAAATGAAGCGTTAATCTATATATTACCTACATATAACTACACAATCACTACACACAATGCTAAAAGCAAATCAAGAAGAAAAAATACATACAAATCTGCTTCAAAAAAATACAGGATGATGTTCTGTAGAGTGACTATACTTCAGGTTCAAAATGTAAGAGCAAATTAGAATATAACTACAAAACGACTACAAATACGTACAATTATAAACTGTAGATAATCGAGATTATAATTTATCTACAAAATTAAGACAACTAATCTACAATCTGCTTAGAAAAAATGCAGGATGATGTTCTGTAGAGTAGATGTTTCTTTTGATACCAAATTTTACGAGAATCCACCGCCGGATGCCGAATTTATGGCTCGTGAATAGTAACGAATTTACTATTCACCCTTCTTCTTAGAGAGAAGG
>MU685082.1:75908-114584 GCA_026770625.1 Nicotiana glauca | reverse complement strand
GGGGGGGGGGTTATGTGTAAAATTAAAAGGAAAGATGTATATGACTCATTAATTTAGTATAATTAATGTAGTTAATGTGGGGGTGGGGTTTGAGCTATAATTATGCCTCATATATAGGACCCGTTAATTATTACCTTAAATGGTATATAAATGGTAATTTAGTTTACCAACTGTAATTATATCTAAAGTTAAACATCGAGGGTAATAATTTCGCAATTGTGGTATATGGATGTAAAAATTCCAAAATTGGACTACAAGATTAAAATGGGACAAACTAACCCAAGACTAACTCTTCCTACAAAATATAAAGAAATTTTTACATCCATATACCACAATTGCAAAATTATTACCCTCAATGTTTAACTTTAGATATAATTACAGTTGGTAAACTAAATTACCATTTATATACCATTGAGGGTAATAATTAATGCGTCCTATAAATGAGGCATAATTATAGCTCAAACCCCACCCCCACATTAACTACATTAATTATACTAAATTAATGGGTCCTATACCTCTTTTCTTTTAGTTTTACCCATACCCCCCCTCCTCCCCCCAAAAAAAATCCTTTCCCTTCTCTCTAAGAAGAAGGGTGAATAGTAAATTTGTTACTATTCACGAGCCATAAATCCGGCATCCGGCGGTGGATTCTCGAAAAATTTGGTATCAAAAGAAACATATACTCTTCGCTCACAATCCCCAATTGGTTTCATAGTCAAAATCATAGCCAATTTTTTCAGATCTTAATTTTAAATAACGAATTACTGTAGCACTCGGAATTTTCAGCTTCTTCTTCACGTAAATGGAGCTTTGAAGATCATCATGGCTGCTGCCACCTCTCCCCAGCCTTTGGTTGTGGGAAAGGTAATCCAAAACACCATAGAAACTCATCCAAATCCTAATATCAAACAGTCCTATGCATCGCATCTACTATCAAAACAATCTTTGTCCTGTTACGTTTGAGCATGGAATACCTACGGTAGAATTCACCATAGATGAAGTGAATGCATTCACCATGGAAGAAGGTCTTCATCAAGCATTCATACTGAAATTGTAGAAATCTCTGTTTTTAGTGTTTGGTAAATTATAGTCGATTAGGAGTTATATTCTTGTTTGCTTTTACATTTTCAAGTTGAGATGTAGTCACCCTACAGAACATCATCCTGTATTGCTTTGAAGCAGATTGTAGATTAGTTGTCTTAGTTTGTAGATAAATTGTTATGTCGATTATCTACAGTTTATAATTGTAGGTATTTGTAGTCGGTTTGTAGTTATATTCTAATTTGCTTTTACATTTTGAAGCTGAGGTGTAGTCACTCTACAGAACATCATCCTGTATTTTTTTGAAGCAAATTTATATTTGCTTTTAGCATTGTGTGTAGTGATTGTGTAGTTATATGTAGGTAAAATGTAGATTAATGCTTCATTTTTATGCAGTTTACTAATGTGAAATAATTTATTATTTTATTCAGAATGGACATTTTTTTGCCCCACATAATATGAATGATGAGGTGCATCATCATTAAAGACTAAACACAATTATGGCATACTTTACTTTACACTTTGGTCTTTCCTTTTTTTTAAGCGGGGGATTGAGGGAATATTATCGGATGACACATAATCTGTAGGTAAAAATCTCTGCTTTTAGTGTTTGGTAAATTATAGATTAGTTGTCTTAATTTTATAGATTAATTGTAGGTTCAATTATCTACAGTTTATAATTGTAGTCGATTGGGAGTTAAATTCTTGTTTGCTTTTATTTTTTCAAGTTGAGATGTAGTCACCCTACAGAACATCATCCTGTATTTTTTTTTAACAGATTGTAGATTAGTTGTCTTAGTTTTATAGATAAATTATTATTTCGATTATCTACAGTTTATAATTGTAGGTATTTATAGTCGTTTTGCAGTTATATTCTAATTTGCTTTTACATTTTGAAGCTGAGGTGTAGTCAATCTACAGAACATCATCCTGTATTTTTTTTAAGCAGATTTATATGTATTTTTTCTTCTTGATTTGCTTTTAACATTGTGTGTTGTGATTGTGTAGTTATATGTAGGTAATATGTAGACTAATGCTTTAAAAATTGAAGTTGAGAGTAGAAACATTCACTCCCAAAATTATTTCCTGAGTTGTAGCATACCCATTTTTACTATAGAATTTCACTTTATTAACATAATTAAAGCGTACCCACAATTATGACATGTTTTTACTTTGTTCTCAGTCAAGGGAACATTCTTTCCTTATTTTTAGTTGATGATTGAGGGAAGATTAGGGAATGATACATAGATGGTAGAAAAAATATGAATTGGGCGAGTAATTTACCTAATGTGCACATATTTGATAATAAAATTCCAAAATTGATATAGGAATAAAAATGTCCCCCAATTTTGTAGTCTTTGGCCTAATTTTAAGGCCCAATAATACCAAACTCATACCCCTTAATCTAAAAACTCCTCTATATAACCAAAAACTAGTCTAAAAAGTACCCTAGACGGCTAAAAAATCAGATCCGCCATTTTCATCCTAAAACCCGACACCTGAAAATTGTCTTATTCACCCCACCCCAAGGGCAACGAACAAAAGATCCCTCTCCAAAATTGAGCAGTCGCTAGAACACAAGGGACAGACCCTTAAGCATAAGCCGTTACACCCAAAAAACCCTCCCCCAATGAGACCCTTCAGCTTCTTCCTCTTCTTTGAGACAAAGAACTAAACACAAAGAAGAAAAAAAACCTAAAAACCAGGAGCTTGGGCATTTGAACCCTAGAGAAACCATAGACCTAAGACTAAAGAGCTGACAGTCGTTTTCACCAAAGGAAACCACCTCTGTTCTCCAACGTCTTCACCAATCCCTCCCCGTCGCAGTCACGACAGCTCGCTTCCCTTCATCCATCGCTGTTTTTGCCTCTTCCCGTTCACAACAGCTCGCCGGAAGTCAGCGAACTTGCAGCTAGTTTGTTGTAGAGGTCGTTTGAATTTCGAAGTTTTGTGTCTTCTGATTTCAATGGAGATGAGTTTAAATTCTGCCCGTGTCGGAATTTGTTTTTGAGTGTTCATCGCCGATCGAGTCACCGTCATGCTATGGGACTTGTTTGAGTTTCGTTTGTCCGAGTTTAGCCGAGGTTGAGGTCTCCGTTCGATTTTCCGGTCTAAGTCCGATTGTTGGTTTTTTGTGTCGCCTCCGACAAGTTGTTTGAGTCTCTTGAACGTTTCGATTCGGAGAACTGCAATTAATCTGATTTTCATAATGATTTTGGCTTTACCTGAGGTTATTCTTTCACTCCTTTGTTTTAGTTTGATAACCACCTGTTTTATGTTTTTTTGGTATTCCGTATAAAGGATGTGTTTGGTTTCCTTTTATTAGCTTAAAGCCTTAAATATACTTAAATAACAACATTAGACATGTTTATCTGTTTGTTTGAGCTATATTAATGACTTTCAGTCAATGACAAATGCTTACAGCTTAGATAAACATTGATATGGTAATATGTTGCTTGCTATACGAATTGGGTTCGGATCGTTTTGGGTAAACCAAAAAGCTGATGGAAAATTAAGTAGAGTTTACTTTGTCTTGGGTTATGAGATTTGTTTTAAAGCCTATTTGAAATGTTCGACAGAATTTTATGCTACGGTAGCTTAGAAAACTCTTCGTGCTCTCATTTTGTTTGTATAACATATAACCCTCGTGGTATGTTTTAGGTATGTACTTAATCTATGATTGTGATTGTGTATACGTTCGTGTAATATAATTACGATTTTAATAAATAATTCGGAGTATGTGTTCGCACAACTTTATCAAACTTTCTTAATAATAAATTTGTTATTAATAGATTACTAATTTAATTTAGTTTATATAGTTCGATGTGTGTCATCCACAATCTAATCATTCATGACCCTCATATTAATCTTATGACTTAGATATTAAAAATGATATTCGTAGCATGCTTTAGGCACGTTTAATATATCATCGTGATTGTGGACACGTTCACGTGATATAAACGCAACTTCGGCCCAAATTTTTCTTAATAAGAATAAAGCGTTATTAATTATGGGCACGTTCACATGACATGATTTTTGACGCGCCAAATAAATGGGTACACGTGCGCGTGACCCGTTTCCAAATAATTTCTTAAAAGAGACAAATGCACATAAGTTCTAAAATCAGTAATTAAACAATTTGATTAAGCCAAGTATGATCAAAGTGACCGTGCTAGAACCACGAAATCTGGGAATGTCTAACACCTTCACCCGTGTTAACAGAATTCCTTACCCGGATTTTTGTGTTTCACAGACATTAAGAGCATGTTTGGAAAGCCACCTAGGAATTGGATTTGAGTGTAATTACACAGTTTGACATGTTTGTTTGGCCAAGTAATTACTTGGTCAGCATGAAATAGGGTGTAATTGGAGGGGTGTAATTACACTCTCCAATTCTCAAGGGGGAGGTGAGAATTGATGGTAATTACACTGTGTAATTATAAGGTCATTTTTTTTATTTATTTTTTTTCCTTTTTATTTTTATTTTAATTTATTTTCTTTATAACTTTTTATTTCTATTATTTTAGTTTTTAAAATTTTATTTTTACTTTTTAATTTCTTTTAAAATTTTAAAATATCTTTGTACATTATTTATATTTTATTTCTCTTCCTTTATTTCTTGTTATTTCATGTAATTGCTTATATTTTATTTTTATTTATTTTATTATTCTATTTTTTGAAACTACACCTCCTAATATTATAAATAATGAGTCATTTACAAACTTGTCATATAATGAGTGATGTAATTAAAGTGAAATTTTATTGTTGAATGTGGTTATAAACTTATTATATTTACTAATCTAAAATTATAGTGAAACTTACTATTATTATGTTGGAATTTGACATATGCTAAATAATTTTTTTTTGAATTTTAAAATTGTATTATATTCATGGTTCTAATTTACTTGTTTTAGTAGTATTGGCTCACGTCGCATGTTGTTCATTTTTTAGTTAGAATTGATAGATCAGTTTTGTCAAATATTTGAATAATATTATGACATTATATTTATAAATATTAATTTATTTTATCAAATATAAATTCCATGATGTTCTTACAAAAAAAAAGTATATTTTTAATTTTTGTACGTATCTAAATTAAATATTATTAATTTAAAATATATAGATAAATTATTTTTACAATATTAGTTATAAATATATAATTACTTATTAATGTATATTCACGAAAAATATACATCTTAAATATCAAATATAATATCATTTATACTTATAATAATTTATAGGCATATATTTATTATATTAACTTTTAAGTTTTGATAATTACTTAATTTAAAATTTAATCTAACTGTGTAATTACACTTGTGCAAGCAAACAGTAAACTTGTAATTATGCTGTAATTACACTATGACAAACAAATAGGTCATCGTAATTACACAATTGAGTAATTATTAGGTTGTGTAATTACTACCCTAGTAATTACTCCAATTCCAATTATAGGGTGGCTTTCCAAACAGACTCTAAAACAGAGTCAAATCTCCTCGATTTGGGATTCTAAACCGGTAACTTGAGACACCATTAACTACCGCAAGTGGCGAATCTAAATGTAATAACTAATCCCATTTCAATTGTTACTTAAATTGGACAAAACTCCCTTATACCCTTTCCGGGTGTAGGAAAAAGAAAGTGTGACAACAACTACCAACTAACTATCGGAAAAGAGAAAAAGAAATAAAGATGCAATGCTAGTGTACTGCTATAATCTTAATATGGTTAACCAATTGTGTAGGTAATATTATGCTTGCCTTTCTTTAATTAAAAAAGATATTTTATTCGTTTCAATTTATTTGATGGTATTTGGGCGAATATGAATTCAACATGCTAGTGAAAATGGACTAAAAGATTAAAGTTGTAGTTGAAAAAAGAGCAAACATCACATCATAATCATAGTGTAAATAGTTTAATAAATTTAAATTTTATAAAGTTGTGCAAAAATAGAATGGTCTTAAGTATTTTTGGAGCATTCCAAAGTTGAAAAGAGTTTCAGTTATAGTTCGAGTGGATAGAATCATAGAATAATTTTTAGAGGTGCAGAGCTAGAGTATGCTTACTGGTTCGGCATTAGCAGTTTTGGTTTAAATGTTGTATTTGTCTTTAGAGATTCATTGAGATTCAGTTTTCGATTCGATTGATGTTCCGACATCCCAAATCGAGATGGCTCTAAACTCAGGTTTGCCTACCTCTCTAGTTACACAGAGAGGGGAGGGCCTTCGAAGCCTTAATTCAAGCTAGAAATCTAGCTATAGAATTTGTTCGACTCAAAAGATACAAAAACCTTTTTGAGCAAATCAATCAAAGATGAGGGGTAAATCTTAGCCAGGCCTAATTAATTCCAAATCGAAATGTTAATGATAGCAATGACATATAAGGAGAAAAGGGACATGATTGATCTCATTAAAATTGAATGGCTCTCTTCCTCGTCAATTGACAAGGAAGCAACTTTACATCTATTCTTTGGGGTCATTTCCCCCAAAGATTCCCAGATACAAGGGAGGAGCTATTTTATTCTTTTCTTTCCCGGAGGAGAGAGTAACCTCCATCAGTGGGAGCTTTCTTTCACTATATATATAGTCGAGATCCCTTTACTTCATGCTTGACTTGGCGCTTTACCGTCGTTGATGTACCCCAGCCGTTATTTTAGGTATTACCCTTCCCGATCCGTCAGATATCTCCGAGAAAAAATGGAGTGGACCCTGTCGATTGATACTCCCTGTTTACCGAGTCGGGGTATTGGGCGGCTTGGTCGTGATGGTCAGATTTTGACCAATACAGTTAGTCCTTCCATCTGTCGGGGTCATCCTACGACGGGCTCGATAGACAAACTATGTACGCTACGAAGTCGAGAGAAATCTGAACTGCAACCTCCCGGTCCTTAGTTACATTCCACGGGTCTTAGGCAGGATGGTGGTGTTCTTTCGGTCCTCGTAGACCATTGTGAACGTTTCAAAAATGAGACGTCGGTTGGTGCTGAAGCATTGGTTCGTGATTACCATCATTATGACACACGTTTCTGGGAGACTGAAATATTTTGTGCCCTATCGGATTCGAATGTCGACTCTTGGGTTTCGTGCTCAGGGAATTTATGTCTCTTATAAATAGGTGAGACTTGTCATTTGGTTGATTCGCTTCCTTCTTTCCCTTGAGAAATTTTTTCAGATATAGCTTTTTCCGATATCTCGAACTTTTACTCGACTTCCTGCTCATTGGAATCTTTCATATCTTTTTCTTGTTACTTCTTTCGGAGCATTTTCTGCTAAACAGAATGGTTGATGATTCTCCTCAAGACAATCTTCCCGCCATTAATCCGATACTGGAAGGCTCTGTTCAGGTCATCGGAGGGGCGGATGCGGCGAAAGATGAGGGGGTTCCTTTAGTGACTGAGATCTTGCCTCGCCCGGGGAGAAAGGCGGCTGACTTCAGCACAGGTGGCGGAAGGGAGCGGAACCTGTCCGCTCTGTTGTAAAGGAAAGAGGGATTGTAGAGCTCAGAGAAAGTTGGGGAATTCCCGATTATGTTGATATGCGTACGGTGGAAGGGGACGACATAGTTCAAATCGATCGTCCCGGGTACTGCATATTCTACGCCTACCCCTACATCGTAGGGTACACCCTCCCTCTTCCCATGTTGATGGTGGATTTTTGTCGTTATTATGAAGTGTGCCCCGCTCAACTTTTGCCTTATTTGTACAAAATGTTCCTTATGCTGTTCAAATATGCGGAGCTCGCCGGTCGTGAGGTTACTTTGGACCACATGCTCAGCATTTTTGCTCCTCAACTGATTCGTGGTTCGATGATTCATATGCGTCCTCGGGGGTCGAGGGCCTGGTGGTCAGGATGGACGACAGGTTTCTACGAGAACTATTTTTATATGCAGACTGAACACATTGTGGCGGACCCAACGGGATTCCCTGAGATATGGAACTTTGCCCGTAAATTTGCATCTTTAGTTAGCGAAATGTTTATACGCTTCCTGCGAGTGCTAAACTGTCTTGTGTTTTGCAACTGATAGATTTCCCCCGCCGCCTGTCAAAGGGATTCGTAAATGGGTGGAGGCAATTCTTTCCCATACATCGGGGATTCACAAGTGGTCGGCCTTCTACGAGAGGTTCGGACGTAGGCCCCTTATTGGTGAAGTGACGCCTTCATTTACAGTTCTCTCTTCTCCTTTTTGTTTTGTTTAGCATCTTCTACATCGTTCGTCATTATCAGGGAGGGTGCGGAGAGCAAGGTCCCCTTAGCTAGCTTTTCGCCAACCGGCCGCATCTGCTCGCCCCATGCCGGTATCCACTGCACGACCTTCATCGAGGGCTGATTCGGTTGAATCTATGGCCTTAATTACTCCAGTGAGGGGTGTTTCCCAGGACAAATTCCCAACCGGTGTCGTTCGCCTAACTGACGAGTCGCCGTCTATTAGAGAGGATGTGGGACAGCTGAAAAGACGAATGGTAGAATTTGAGATGGTACCCCCAACGGTAATTCATCTGGACGACTCCCCTCCGATGGGCTTTGGGGAGGGTGTAGTTGTAGCTCCCTCTATGGTGGCGGAACAAATCATTGAAGTTGCCGGTGCTCGTGATCAGTAATTAGAAACCCCTACTGCTGTCTTGGTTCAACCAGAAGTCCCTACCGCTGTTGGTGGACAAAAGCTTGCCTTGGCGAAGAATCCGACCTCAGGGGCCACTGTTATGACTTCAGAGGTACCCTCATCTTTCGCAGTGGGTCGCGCCTTCTCTTCAGCAACAGAGAGGGGAAAGGGCGTGGTGATTGATATCTATGAGTCTGAGTCGGACCTGGACCCCGACGATGTTAGGATATTTGAGGAGGGTCTCACTTACTCGATAGTTAACGCGGGGGGTTCAGCCCGTGTCCTTCAGATCCTTTCAGCGTTAATCTCTTGGCGGAGGAGGAAGAATTGGTACCGCAATTCAGCGTGCTGTGCTCCGAAGCTGAAAACGAGTCCCTTCGGGATGTTCCCGATACTGAGTTGAGGGACGAAGTGGCCGTCATGGGCTTAAGGGTACATTATGTTTTGCTTTCGCTTTATGTTTTCGTCCTTTCCGGAAATATTAATTTGACCCCGTCTTTGCATTTCCAGACATACATAGTGGAAGTGGAAAACATTCACAAGGCCAACATCTGGGCCACGTCTTTCTTGAAGATGCTGGAGAAATATCGACGTTATCGTGGCAGGTGTCGTGAGATGCATGAGAGGCTGAGGACAGACCCCCGTAATCGGGCTCTTAGTGAGGAGTTGGAGAAGAGGGACCAGGAATTATGCAAACCATTCGCAGCAAGAGCGAAATCGAGGAGCAAATTCACATCAAGGACGAGGAGCTCGAGTTGGGTAAGGGGATAGCAGCGGAGTGTGAGCACTTGCAGATTAGATTGAGGTTGATGCAGTCGGAGATGGACCAGAATTTTGTCAAGGTCGAGGCGATGAGCACGGGGTGGATGAGAAAGTTGACCGTGATGGAGAACAAAGTTGTTGGATTGGAAAACATTGAGAGTGCTTAGTCTGAGGCTTTGGCAAGGGCGACGGTCCTGAGAACACCATCCGCATGCTTCAATCCGAGTAGGAGTTGGAGAGAGCGACGGCTTCCCTCAGGGAGGTGAGGCTAGAGGAGCGCATTGGTGTGATTGATCAGGAGGCCTCGATTCTGGGAGATCAGGTCACGACCTTGGAGGTGGAAAATAAGCAGTTACGGACTCAGATCGAGTCATCTTCCGCTGCCGTTCCTCGCCAAATGCATGAGCTCTGGGTTTATGCAGAAGCCCAGCAGGACATATATAAGAGTTTATGAGAAGTTGGCAACGTGGCTAAGGCTGCTTATGAAGAGGTGCGAGCGAAAGCTCGGGAGGCTCGCATTAACTGCGGATATGACACGGCGACGCCCGAAGTTGATAGAGATGCAGATGATGGTAATAAAGAACCTCCTAGGGACGGTGATGATAGTGGCGATGGTGACGACGATGATGACGCCGAGTGATGGATATTACTTCTGTTTACCGTGAAAATGGTAATAATAATTAAATTTATAAATGGAATTCTAAAAATAAGTGATCTATTCCCGAGCTAGTTTGTAAGTGTGGTTTGTGCTAAATATGGAGTAAAATAGTAAAGATCAAGTTAGCCAAAATAATAATCGAACCAGTAAGGGGATGTTCCTGGGCTTAGAGCAAGCCAGTAGATACCTCGGGACCAGGCCTCGAGCCTACCGAGGGTAGTCATCGAGGGTAGTCGGGAAGGGGATAACAGATAAGTATATGTATACAAGGCTTTATACCGTCAATCTTGAGCTAAATGATGAAGAACAATAAAATGCTAGAGTGACCTCGGGGTCGAAGAACACAAATAACTTAGAAGAAAGAGATAGAGAGAGATATTATTGCTTATTGGAGAAGTGGAGCAACATCAGCCCCTTACAAGGTGGGATGAGTCCCCTTTATATAGGAGAGGGAACCAATAAAGTATGTATATATTATTTACAAGATTAGAAAGATGGGACGGCCTAACGCACGTCATCTCTGTAGACTGCAGATAGACTGACCCTGTCAGGCGTAGCCATGTGCTTTGGAGACCTTTTCTCTCACCCTGATCTCGGGCTCTTCTTTCTTCGACTCGAACCTCGACGAGCCTTAGGCCGAGAACTTGATCGTGTCCTTCACCCTTGGGGTCCCGGGGAAGGCTTCCAAAATTGTCTGTATAGCAAAAATCAAGTCTTCTAATTTTTACCGCATACAGAGTCTTCGCGTTTCTCATGACGAAGTGATGGGAAATGATTTTGACATTCGACTCCTCGAGCTCTTTTTGGCGATGCTATAATGGCTATTCAAATCGCGACGCAATCTTCCGTAACTGATAGCGTGTCTCATAGATCTTTACTCGATGTCCTGTCACTTTCGCTCCTTAGAAAGATTCGTGTAAACCTTTGTACCTTGTATGTAATGACCCTTCAGGCTTTATAATCGAATGTTGTGACCCCTCGGGGGCTTTTGTACTTGAAAATCTTATAAATGAGAAATGAACTTTGTTGACCTCTACTTTCAAATTTGCTCTATTTCCTTATGCTTTCATGCCCTTCGAGGCTCTTCAAATGTATTCCTTTGTGTTGCTGATTGCTGATATTAATCTTGGACGTGAGTATTGCTTTGATTTCCCGCCGATTGACATGGGCCTTTTCGGTCCCATTATCGTCCTTTGGGGCAACTTTGGGTCAATCTGATGGGTTGGTGCTTGTAACAGTCTTCCAAATTATTTGGAGATCGCGCATTGAGTTCCGAGGCCTTCGAGGGAACTGTTCCGGATGTAGGTCATCTTCGGGTACCCCAGAGACCTTATTGGTTTGGACGTAGATGGTCTTTTTGGGCCGCATGAGATAGATCTCTGCTTCTCCTTTGGCGCTTGTTTGCTTTCACATCCTTTGGGATTTTTAAATACCTTTTGTTGATTATGGGCCGTTGTAGCTTGCCGTGATAGCTTGTTTTGGTCCCAAGCTAATTAGCAAGGCTCTTTTTCGCTGTTTATTTTTTGCTGTACTTTGGCTTGACAAGGGACCGATTGGATAGGCTCGAGTTGTCGGGGCCTTCTGGTTTGTTTGGAGATCTTGTATCAAATTTCGGGACCTTGGGGAAAGATACTCCGAATGAAGGTCATCCTTGGGTGCCTCGGTGGGCCCTGTTGGTTTTGATTTGGATAACTCTTTCAAAGAGTGCAAGGTTGGTTCCCGTTCGAGGAGTTCGCCTATGTGCGGGGTGCTTCCTCGGGGCCTCGCCAAGCTTTGGAGGTTGGAGCTTCCCGGGTTTGTTCCTCTAGAGAGGGAATCGCAATCTTGAGTGCACGCCTCGCGTCTAGCATCGCCGCTATGGAGCTCATTGTGACCCCGCTTCTTGGCGAACGGAGGTTCCAAATGTGAAACGCCGCATGGAGCATAGAAATAATTTACGTGGATCCTCGAGCTTGGTCGTCTGTTGAAGGATGTTTCTTGAGTCGGGTATTGACCTGCCGACCTGTATCGAGGCCATTGGCTTCGTGGAGCTTACATCTGGTAGGTGACTTTGCCGCTGCCTTTTGTATATAAGAGGGGTGGCTTCGGCTCTTTTTTTGAGACTTCACTACTTTTAGGGCAGTTGTTCTTCCGTTTCGGCATAGGGCTCCCTATCTTCTAAAGTGCAAAAATCCTCTATGCATCTTTGCTTTATTTTGTTACTTCTGCTTCAGTTATGGGGACCACTTCGAAACCGTTAAGGCAAAGGGTGGGGAATGCCGTTCCTGGTGTTGGAGAGTCGAAGGGCTTCGCTCTGGAGACGGTGTCCTTGATGAGAGAGGAATACTTGGAGATGGAGAGAGGGTACTGTGGGTGGAGCGAAGGTATGACACTTTGGGTGCTTTCCCCTCGCGAAGGCATCACGGACTCTGCTGATTGGTTCTTGAGCGTATACCTATACCCTTTTACATTTGACCCTATTGATAAGGTCGTGCTCGACTTTTGCTTGAAGTATCATGTTACCCTGGCGCAAATTTGTCCGTCGTTTTGGCGAACGGTGCTAATGATGAGATTCTTTGTGGAAAAGGCCAGACTTGAATTCACGCTCGACCATCTCATCAGGCTGTACCGGCCTTTCCATCATCGAGGACTGTTAACCTTGAGGGATCGCTCGCCCACACCCTTCGTTGTTGATGATGATGTCGGTGGAGATCGAGAGTGGGCCAGTTGGTTTGTCCGAGTTAGGACGACCAATATCATTCCTGCGGAGTTCTTGTCGTTCCCCAAAGGGTGGAAGTACACACGTAAGTGAGGTGCTTTGCCGCTCCTTCGGATTTTGTTCATGGTAAAAATCGGCCAAGTAATCGGTATTATTCCCTTTGTTGCATCAACTTCGTGGACGCCGAGCCAAGTTCATGATTTGCCCGGCTAGGCTCGGAGGCTGGTGACCCATTCGTCTGCTGATATGTACTTGAGGCGCTATTTTCCCATCTCATTTACGCTGGAAATGTCATTTTTGTAGATATCGGGCGGTTCCTCGAGGTGAGGCAACATTTCCCCGAAGAAGGGATGGAGTCGTCGGCTTCTGAGCCGAGAGACGGTAGTAGCAAGAGGTTCCGGGACCCATCATGCGAAGGAGCTTCTAGTGGTGCTGGCTGGGCTCATGTTTCTAAGGACGGGGCATTACACGAGTCGGCTATCCCCGGGGTGCCTGTTTATCGGCAAACGACTCCCTCGAGTGAGCATGTTATGTCCGGAGCCAGATCTTCCGAGGTTGCAGAAGCAGTATTATCAGGAGTATGTTCTGATTTGGAGGAAACTTGCCATCTTCGCTTTGCGGTGAGTTCATGCATAATTCTCTCATTCCCCGCATCTTCCTCCTCTTATTGAATCTTTCCTGTGCAGGCCTGTGGTAGGCTCAAGTCCGAGTTACTTCGTCAAAAGGCCAAGTTCCAGAGGGTTCGAGATGAGGGAGAATCCCTTAGGCTTATTTGCAAGGAGAAAGAAGTTGAGCTGCTTCATTGGCGACATGAGGCGTATCGGAGTTCAAACTATGAGAGCTATTTGATGGAGCAGGTAATTCCATATAGTGCGTTCTTTGCTTCTTGTTAATTTTTAAGGCTAACTTCTTCTTGCCGTGTTAGCTGTAGAAAAAGACAGGCCTTGGAGTACCTCAAGGGTTATATGAACCGTGTCAGGGCAGCTTGCAAGGAACTAAGGGACCAAGTGCGGGCTCAAGCCTTGGAGGAGATGAATGCCTCAGCCAAGATTCCTACCTTCGAGGCCTAGCTCAACTTGTCCCGAAGTAAAGCCAAGGTTCAAGCGGATATGATCGAGAGACTGGAGTCTGAACTCTCGAAGGTCAGGGCCGAGATAATTGATGCCCGGGCGAAAGTGGCGCTGAGCCAAACTAGGGCTGATTGTGAGATGGCGATTTGCATAAAAGAGGTTGTTGATGCTCAATCTGAGTTGAGGCAAGCCCTTGATCGTGAGAAGAGGATCGAGGAATATGTTTGCTGCCGATCCTGGAGAGAAGTTTTCGAGGAAGTTGGAGCGAGAGGCTTTATCCTCTTGGAGGAATTGGCTCAAGCAAGGGCGGACGAGCGCGATGCTCAGTCACTCCTTGTGGGCATTGCAGAGGGCGATCTTAACGGGTTGTAGCCCTTTGGCACAAAATATAGCTCCTACTATTTTGTAGCTTGGTTTCCGGCGCGTAAGGCATGCCTGTAGGTGGAGAATGTTTTTGTCATATGTAACGTAAGAAGAATTTTAAAGCATTATTCCTTTTGTACCTTTTTTCTATCGTTGCTTTCGATTGTGTAGATCGGTTTGTGGGATCGGTCCTTGAGTCGTGCTATGGCTCGAACTCTGATTGGCTTTCCGAATTTTTCCCGCCTGTATGGGCGGAGGGTGATGACCCTTTGTGCTCCTGGACTGAAGCGATTTTGTGGGCGCGGCCTGGAGATTTGCCTTGGCTGTTGAAAGTGTTATTTTTTGGGTCGTGCCTTTAGACATTTTGTGATCGAATTGCCCTCGGGTTCAGTCTCTGAGTCGGGATCCTAACTCGAGCTTATTTTATCCTTAAGCCCGTTTGGGCTGGTGATAATGACTTTCATTCTCTGCCCTTGGGAGTTTGACAATTTTCTGGGTTCAGTCTCCGAGTCGCGATGCGATTCGAGCTGTAATCGACCCTTAAATCTCATCTAAGTGTTTGGCCATCAACGGTGTCCTTTCTGCTACTTGGTCATTGAGACCTTTCAGTATGAGGCCCGGAGGCATGCTTATCCGGCGACAATAGTACTTACGTTGTTTGGTCGTAAAGGCCTTTCGATACGAGGCCCGGAGGTTCGCTTAGCCGGCGGCAATGTCACTTACACTGTTTATTCCTACAGACCTTTCGATATGAGGCCCGGAGACTTTGCTTGGCCGGCGGCAATGGCCCTTACGTTGTTCGATTGCAGGGACCTTTCGATATAAGGCCCAGAGGCTTTGCTTAGTTTAACTATTTTGGATCTAGTTTTTGAACCGGGTTACAATTTGAGCTCACTTTAATCCTCAAGTTGTCAATTTTCAAGTTGATGGTCGTACAGACCTTTCGGTGCGAGGCCCGGAGGCTTTGCTTAGCCGGCGACAATGGCACTTACGCTGTTTGATGTGATGCTCGGAGGCTTTTTGTAGGCTTTGTTTCCTCTCGTTAGTGTCTTATTAATTATTTTGCCTGACCCGTTATCGGTTCTAAAAGAACCTCGATTTCAAGTCGTAGTCGGCGATGTTTTGAGCACCTCGGAAGGTTCATAGCCCATAGGTTGAGTAGATCGATGCTTTTGCGATTTTGGAGTCGACATAGTCGGGACTCATTTTTTGCCTGTTGAGGGAAGCTTGTGTTTATACGGTTCTTTCCGAAGTAGATTTGGAGGATTTTTTAGCAACAGTCGGGCCTCCGCGAGTTGCATTTTTTGGGCTGTAGCAGCCGTTTCGACCGGAGTCATGTGCGTTTGGCCGGAGCTATTTTTGATCTTGAGAACTAGTTTTACGCGTCTACACCGAGGGTTTGCCCTTTAGGGATTTTTACAAATGCGATGTATAGCCTAAACTACGGGATTTTTCATGCTTGTTGAGGTCTTACAGTTTATGGAGAATAGATCTAGTTTTGCCGAGGCTGCCCTTTAGGGTCTTACAATTTCAGATTTTTCAGCGTGTGGAGATTGGCAATAGTCTCCGAGTCATCGAGTTCGTTTAAAGACAGCTTGTCGTGAGCTCGGAGCTATTTTTCGGAGGCTTGGTGAGCCCGGAGTTCTGACCCTGGGGTCGCGCAAGTTGTCGAATTGCTCATGTTGAGTCTTCAAATATATCAGATCATTCTAGGCCTAAATACCGTGTTTTGTAGTCCTGGGGCCATATCGCGAGGGCTTTGTGAGACCGGAACCCCGACGCTGGGGTCGCGAGGGTGCCGAATTGATTAAGGCTCCGAGTGTTTCAGGACGCATTTGATGTAGAGGTTTTATGCTGAGGATAAGTCGAAATATTTTTCTTCTAGGCATCGAATGCTTGGAAAATATTCTTTATTGCTTGGCGAAAATATTAGTTGTAAATACATGTTGCCATGTTGCCGTGAGTCTGGTCTACATGTATGCGACTCTCCTAATTATCCGATTTGCTTGTATGATTCCATATTGGAAAATAGAGAGAGAGATCATGGACTTGTCAGGTCCCCTCCCTGGGGACGTGCAGTTCTGATAATAATCTTGTTGGCGGAACCTTCTTCCTAATAGAAACCCGATCGAGGAAAGAATGCCTGTCGGCCCCGTGGCGTCCGCAGATCCTCGAGCGGGATCCTAAATTATCGAATGCCTTGGCTACCTACCTGTGTACATATTAGCAACAAGAAAGAAAAAGGAAATGATAAAAGGATGCTGCGTTCCTGGGAGTATGCCCCTCGGTAGTTGTATTCCTCGTCGAGGACACGAGTGTCCTTACCCTTTGACCTCATTTGAGGGTAACGTCGGTCATGGCGCAAGGTGAGGAATCTCTTTTTGTCGCTTCTAGCCAGATGCTTCGGCTCCGCCTCTGTCACGGAGTTTCTCACCCTTGGAGGAGTAGGGCCAAAATTATGTCCCGGGCGATGTATTCGCCGTTGTCTGTACAAAGCGTCTGCATCCTACGTCACCCGTCGTATTAGCCCGAGCTCGGGTGGGTCGCGCAGAGGGAGCAATTTGGTTGTTGTGGAAATCGCCATTGGGGACATATTAGCGGTCCGATATGAGGACGACGTTGGTCCAAATTGTCCTATTGGCTTTGGCCTGACATCGTCGGTATAACTTTGGCTGATACACCTGTAATCATTAATGTATGTTTTATTTGAAAATGAGTTCGAACGAAAGAAGGAATTACCAATACGTTAATGTGATGCCGAGGTGGAGTCTCGGCGTCCTTTTCCTCGAGCGAGAGGGTGTCATTGTGGAGTACTCCCTGAGACCATCCCTTTTTGGCGACGGGCACTTGCATTCCACGTTCTACAGATCCTAGCGGGGTGCCGCCATCCTTTAACGGTTGTGACGATATACCGCAGCTTGCCTACTCGGCTTTGTTCGATTTCCCCTTGTCAGTGGAGCTGGATCCTGGTTCGCTTGCTTGGCGATGCTTTGTGGTCACCTCCGTTGGAAGGCATAGTTGTTGCTCTCTTGGGTCTATAACTCCGAGCATTTCGTGATTCCCGTGGTGGGTCACGATTTCCTTGGAGGGGTTTTGGTCGAATAGATCCGAGCCACCCGAAGTTCCTAGCTTCACTTATGGTGACCACTATGCTTTGAACTGCTATATTGAAGTCGAGCTCTATCGGGCGAGGTTTCCTTGCCGGTTACGTTTTGTTGAATCTGGTATCATTGGGGGTTTCTCGAAGGTGTTATCTTCGGGTTACCGCCTTGTTGTTACGAGATGCGTTGTACCTCAGATCGTTTCTTCCGTTCGCGTCACGTGGATGATGACTCCATTTGTTCAGTGGCGACTTCTCTGTTGAGGATCTGCCTGGATATGCCGATCTAGTGGAAGTTTCTCGAGGGTTGTCCGCGGTTCTGACTTGGGTGTGGTGTTGGTTGCTGGTATATGACCAAACCTCCACTGGATTTTCGATTAAACTTCGCTCGAATTGCTCTGGAGTTGCTGGGTATGCTTTGTTTGCATTTTGGGAGAAGGCTCGTGCCACCCTACTATTCGGGACTGTGAGTGGTCTCGTCTGTCTTGTCGGATAGCAGGGCGTGATGTCCCGTGATATTTTATTTCTTCTTCTTCTCTCCGCCTTCGGTGCATTAAGCCATTTTGGCATTATTTTGATGGTGTTAGTGTATGCTTCTACGGATCGCGCTAGTGTGGTGAGCGGGTCCCCGAGGTTAGATGTCGAACAATGGTGCGGCGTCGTAGTTTCTTCTGGGGGAATTTCTTCAAATCCTTTCATCGGGACGGGCCCATGTTCTCCGTTTTGGGGGTCGTAGTTCCCGAACGGGCGTGCATGAGTGGTGATGTACCTGTGAGGACTTGGGGTCATGTCATTCCTAGGGAATTTTGTTGTTTCTGACTTCAACGGAATGAGTCCTGGGATTGTATCTCCGGGAGACGGTTGTTGTAGGAGTCTCCGCGAGCGTGAGTCGATCTTTTCGATCATGTCCTCTAGCATCCTCACTGTTACAGGATAAGATGCTGGTTCGTCGCCGCCCGATACCTCAGGCACTAGCTCGGAGCGAGGAGATATTTCGGATGCTGCCGCGCCGAGAGTCTCCGGGCGGCTCTGTAGCTGAGAGATGGCCAAATGTTGTTCCTCCAACATTTCAAAAATAATGCGAAGATTAACTTCCCGTTCTACCCGGGTTGGGATTTTTCGGGTTTCCTATTGGTTAGCGTGTTGCGTGCTGCCATTGGAGTGAAAGACTTTGTTACCCTGCTATGCAGCGTATGAATCTGCATTCGCTCAAACCAATCTAGATGCATTATCGGGGTCCTATGGTGCCGTGCCAGTCGTTAGGACGACCACATTGTTTTCCTTGTGACTTATGGGGTTATCGTCCTCGATTTCCCTTATCGATCTGATCATTAACCTGAAATCGAAAGATCTTTGGCAACAAAAAGTGTGAAAGATATCGTGCGTCTAAGTGACGAAACTAGCAAGAAAATAATCACTATTATTTTTATCCCCACGGTGGGCGCCAAACTGTTTACTGTGAAAAGGGTACAACAATTAAATTTATAAATGAGATTCTAAAAATACGTGATCTATTCCCGAGCTAGTTTGTAAGGGTGGTTGGTGCTAAAATATGGAGTAAAACAGTAAAGATCAAGCTAGTCAAAATAATAATCGAACCAGTAAGGGAACGTTCCCGGGCTTAGAGCAAGCCAGTAGATACCTCGGGGCCAGGCCTTGAGCCTACCTCGGGCCTACCAGAGTAGTCTTATCGAGGGTAGTAACAGATAAGTATATGTATACAAGTCTTTATACCGTCAATTTTGAGCTAAATGATGAAGAACAAATGAAGAACAATAAAGTGCTAGAGCGACCCCGGGGTCGAAGAACACAGATAACTTAGAAGAAAGAGATAGAGAGAGATATTATTGCTTATTGGAGAAGTGGAGCAACATCAGCCCCTTACAAGGTGGGATGAGTCCCCGTTATATATAAGAGTGAACCTAGTAAAGTATGTATATATTATTTACAAGATTAGAAAGATGGGACGGCCTAAGGCACGTCATCTCGAGAGACTATAGATAGACTGGCCCTGTCAGGCGTAGCCTTGTGCTTCAGAGACCTCTTCTCTCACCCTGATCTCAGGCTCTGCTTCTTTCGACTCGAACCTCGATGAGCCTTAGGCCAGGAGCATGATCGTGGCCTTCATCCTCAGGGTCCGGGGAAGGCTTCCAAAATTGTCTTGATAGCAAAATCAAGTCTTCTGATTTTTACCGCGTACAACTTCCCCCTTTTTATATTTCGTTTGTTGACTGTCGTTTGATCGTTTTCTTTTTCCTTTTTTTTTCTTTCTGTTGGCCTGGGCCATATGTTAGCAGCGGTAGCCCGCATTATGACTTTGCATGAATAAGAGCTCTTTTCTTTGCTATTTGCCTTGTACTTCACTTTTTATTTCGAATGATCATGGCTTCGGTGTAAAGCAGAGGCTCATCTGATGAGTCCTAGTTTTTCTTTTCTTCCATTGGTTGTCGACTTTTAGGGATCCCATTTTGAACTTATCGAAAGGTTGATCCATTGCTATTCGATCGAGGTCGAACCCTTCCTTTCATTTGGCGAAGGCCCTTAGCCTTAAAGGGTGTGATTTCGAACTTATCGAAATAACATCCCGTCATTGTTCGAGCGAGGTCGAACCCTTCTTTTCGTTTGGCGAAGGCCCTTAGCCTTAAAGGGTGTTATTTCGAACTTATCAAAATAACGTCCTGTCATCTTTCGAGCGAGGTCGAACACTTCTTTTCGTTTGGCGAAGGCCCTTAGCCTTAAAGGGTGTTATTTCAAACTTATCGAAATAACGTCCCGTCATTGTTCGAGCGAGGTCGACCCCTTCTTTTCGTTTGGCGAAGTACCTTAGCCTTAAAGGGCGTTATTTCAAACAATAATGTCCCGTCATTGTTCGAGCGAGGTCGAACTCTTCATTTCGTTTGGCGAAGGCCCTTACACTTAAAGGGAGTTATTTCGAACTTATCGAAATAACGTCCTGTTATTGTTTGAGTGAGGTCGAACACTTCTTTTCGTTTGGAGACGACCCTTAGCCTTAAAGGGTGTTATTTCAAACTTATCGAAATAATGTCTCGTCATTGTTCGAGCGAGGTCGAACTCTTCTTTTCATTTGGCGAAGGCCCTTAGCCTTAAAGGGTGTTATTTCGAACTTTTCGAAATAACGTCCCGTGATCGTTTGAGTGAGGTCGAACTCTTCTTTTCGTTTGGTGAAGGCCCTTAGCCTTAAAGGGTATTATTTCGAACTTATCAAAATGACGCCCCGTCATCTGGGGAGTTGGGCATCTTTCGTGGGAGCCCTAGTCTGTTTTGCATCGCTTGCGCAGGATGAGGTAACGCCGGTGAGTACGAGGTGTTAATGCTTTATTTCCAAGTATGTGTTGTACATGCCTTATCGTTTTCTCTACCGGTCTTGTTGAGGAAACTCAAGAGATTACTCGAGGCATCTATTGCTGCCTTTAGACTCACTTCCCCTTTTAACCCTTCAATCGAGATTTCTGGTGTTAATTCGTCCGCGCGGGGTCTATGTGCTTGTTTGTACAAAGAACGGGAGGTCAGGATGAGATACTCTCCGCTCTCGCCCGGTAGATTGGTGGGAGAATGCAAGTTGGCAGCATCGTTTGTTTTGTTTAGTATATTGATGGTTGATGGGGCGAAGATTTCTAAGCAGGGCTATCTCGCTTGGCTCTTCTTTCTTCCCTGAGCTGCTCTCGTGTCTCACGCGGGTTGGGTTTTTCCTCCGTACTCTTTTCGATGGGTGATGGTATTTCTCGCTTTTGATCTGGAAGAAACTAGGAAATTCTCGCTAAGAAATCCCCACAGACGACGCCAAATTGTTCGACTCAAAAGATACAAAAACTTTTTTGAGCAAATCAATCAAAGATGAAGGGGTAAATCTTAGCCAGACCTAATTAATTCCAGATCGAAACGTTAATGATAACAATGGCATATAAGGCGAAAAGGTACATGATTGTATTAAAATTGAATGTTCTCTTCCTCATCAATTGACAAGGAAGCAACTTTACGTCTATTCTTTGCGGTCATTTCCCCCAAAGATTCTCAGATACAAGGGAGGAGCCATTTTGTTCTTTTCTTTCCTGGAGGAGAGAGCAGCCTCCATCAGTGGGAGCTTTCTTTCACTATATATACAATCGAGATCCCTTTACTTCATGCTTGACTTGGCGTTTTACCGTCGTTGATGTACCCCAACCGTTATTTTAGGTGTTACCCTTCCCGATCCGTCGGATATCTCCGAGAAAAAATGGAGTGGACCTTGTCGATTGATGCTCCCTGTTTACCGAGGCGGGGTATTGGGTGGCTTGGTCGTGATGGTCAGGTTTTGACTAATACAGAATTGATGTGCACCCAATTCCACGAACATTATTGATATAGTTTGCTACTACTTGTGTAGTTTTTTTTAGTGCCTCTTACTCTACTCTATTAGGTAATTTTAGAATGTTTTTATTGATGTTTCCTTGATAGGATTAGAATGCCAAATGTCTCCGGAGCGAGTTGGTAGGGGCCCTGAGATCTTGAGAATGGATCAAGGAAATCCTAATGCTCCGCCAGCCATTCCTCATGTTGAACATGCTAATGGGGATCTGGTGTATGTACAAATTATTAATTTAAAATCTCAATAACTTAAAGGGATTAAGATTTTGAACCCATAGATTTTAACTTTGCCTATGTATAATAACACTTAATTGGGGAGAAATTTAAAAATAGACAGATTTACAAGTGGTAACTGAAAAATAGCCGCAATTTCAAAAGTAATTGAAATTTTGTCACTTTTTATGTAAAAGATAAATCTGAATAAAAATATTGTTCAAAATTCAGAAAATATTCCAACATAATATGTTGGAGTTCGAAATTTTTACATGTGAACTTCCAGCATAACATGCTGGAATTTTATTATGTGCTTGAATTCCAACATAATATGCTGGAAGTCCATACAAATGTGCTCTAATGTCCGATATAGTATGTTGGAACTTTCCGTGTGCTGGAGCTCTAACATAATATGCTAGAAGTTCATAGACATGTATTCCAATCTCCAGTATATTATGCTAGAACTTTCCGTGTTACAGCAAAATAATCGTTATTTTTAATGACTTTGCAAACGCTGACTATTTTTCAATTACCGTCCGAAAACTGGTTAGTCCGTGCTATTTTGACCTTAATTATTGTCCCGTTACTATAAAAATTACAGCGTGCAATAAAACTAAAGTTGCTTTCACAAATTTGGGTGAAAATAGCATGGGCTAGCCGGTTTTCGGACAGATAATGGAAAATAACCAGCATTTGCAAAGTCATTGAAAAATAGTCACTATTTTGGTGCTACACAGAAAGTTTCAGGATAATATATTGGAGATTGATGCACCTGTGTATGAACTTCCAGCATATTATGCTGGAACTCCAACACACGAAAAGTTCCAACATAATATACTGGAGATTGGAGCACATGTGTATGAATTTCCAGCATATTATGTTGGACCCGTATATTATACTGGAACTCCAGTATATTATGCTGGAATATTTTTCGAATTTTAAACGTTATTTTCGTTTAAATTTATCTTTATATAAAAAGTTGCTAAATTTCAATTACTTTTGAAATTACGGCAATTTTTCAATTACCACTTGTAAATCTGACTATTTGAATTTGACCCCAAATTTTGTATGCGCAAGCAGCAGCCGTACATATATAAAATATTCGTGAGCCACCTTATTTACTTATTTATCGTATCCTTTTGCCGTAATATACTAATTCCAGTTGGACAATAACAGATCCATATCTATCGCTAAAGAGATGGCAACTGACTTCAATGATCTTAACAATGTGAATATGAAATCTTCTTATGATGGCTGTGATTCAAAAAAGGTTCACAATTTGAACTTGGAATATCAGGCATACTACTATTGACGGTCAAATATAATTGTTATCTTAATATTCCAAAGGTCCAACAAAAAAATAATATTCCAAAAAAGAAAAATATATATTCCATAAGGTCTGCATTTGTTCGGATTGCATTCATCAACTGTTAGTATTATATGTTAAAGTTCTAAAGGTTTTGGGCTGCAGCATCTACTAAGAAGGAGCAGATATAAAAATGAGAAGTTCACTACAATTAATTGGTGGATTTAGTAACCTGAAAAAACAAAAGGCAAATTTTTAGAGCATGTTAAATTTATAGGTAATGTAAAACGATATTTACTTTTTTAAATGAATATAAGATGAATGATTAATAGTTTAAGAATATCTATGCACTACGGTGAAAGCATAAGGTAATTATTTTTATGCCGACCGGATTCGGTCAGTATTCTAGAAAATAGTTTTTAATTATTTTTAAATTAGCAATTGATATCCGTCGGAATATTAATTATTAATTTTTATAAAATTTTATATTTTCGACTGAAATCAATCGATATTATTAAAATATTTTATATTTAAAATAAAAAATATCGACTGATTTTGGCCAGTAATTTCAAAACCTAGAAAAAGTTATTGCTGATACCGATCAAAATTATTGTCGGTCAGAAATTTTAAATTATTGACCGACTTCGGTCGGTATGCGGTCGGTTTTCTGCGTAAATTTTTGATAGAATAAAACTGTTTTATAGCTGCATCACCTGCCAACAACCACTAACCTATAATGACTACAACAATAACAACAATAATAACAACTATCAAAACTATAAATAACAATATTTATAGAGTTATAAAAAATCTAGAACAAAACGTTTCACAAGTTAAAACTTCAAACTTCATTCAGTGAGTGTTTGTACTACATCATCTTCATCTCCACTACTAAAAGCTTCATCGTCGGCATGGTTCGAAGGATCATGAGACCGAGGAATCGGGAAAGTACCACCAGCAAGAAGATTGGCCAGCTGACCTTAAATGACATTAAAGTGTCTGTCCCTCTTTTCTAGTTGACCTTGAAGGGTGTCAAATTGTTTATCTCTCTTTTTTTCTCTAACCTTTCCTCTTCAAGCTCTGCTGACAACTTTGCGATCTTCTTCTCCGTAGCCGAAATAGTCGACATATCAAGTGACTCACCCTGAGCGAAAGTCCCTATAACTTGTAATCTAGCTCTGTACCGCCGAAGTGATCTCCCTAGAAAGCCGTATGTTATCCCCTTTTTAGGACCACCGACAACATCCAACCATATCTTTTGCGCTTCTTTGTCTGAAATGGAAAGTCGCTCACCTTGATTATTCGATGGCAAGCTTTGACTTTACTTCGATCCTCCACAGTAGTCTTATAGTAATCCTTTATTTAGAAGATATAAAATTATTAACTATATAATATTATAAACATTAATTTTAAGTTATAATAATAGTTATGAAACTTACATATGTAATCTCCACCTGGTCCTCGACCCATCTAGTTGAATCTTGTCACGATCCGAAATTTTTACCGTCGGGACCGTGATGGCGCCTAACATTTCACTTGCTAGTCAAGGCAACGTTAGAACATATTATCCATTTTTAACAATTGAATTGAATAACGAGAAATACTTAAATAACTGAAATAAGAATCCAGAAGCTAAAACTGTAAACATATGCTACAAAATTCCTGAACCCGGTGTGACAAGTGCACGAGCTTCTAAAATAATACGTACAAGGGTATGAAATAAATATAAAGTTGTCTGAATGAAAATACACAGCTAAATAGAAAGAGTAAGGGGACTCCAGGAGCTGCGAGCACTGAACGACCGTACCTCAAGTCTCCGCAAGTATTCAATGCGAGCACGCTAATAACCGCAGCTGGGACCGACTCCAAAATCTGCACAGTATGCAAAGTGTATTATCAGTACTACCGACCCCATGTACTGGTAAGTGTCGAGCCTAACCTAACCGAAGTAGTGACGAAGCTAAGGCGGGTCACCTACACTACAACCTGTACACGGTATTTAATAATGACAGAAAATAGGAATACTGGACAGAATTTAATAGTCAACTGAAAATAATAACCATAGCCTCAAGAATAAACCAATATCGTCCAGAAATACCAATTTTTAACAGTTCAAATACAAATACCGAAAAACTAACACAGCTCAAGAAATGGAAATATATAGGTTGTTGCGGCGCGCAACCTGATCCCACCTGATGACACAAAATCTTCCCTTATTTCATCGTAACAATATCAACAACAGTGAAAAATATGTATATGTTGCGGCGCGCAACCCGATCCCACCATATGTCAATATCAGTATCATAATTCACCCTTATT
The DNA here is from genome assembly GCA_026770625.1 of Nicotiana glauca. Classification (NCBI taxonomy): domain Eukaryota; kingdom Viridiplantae; phylum Streptophyta; class Magnoliopsida; order Solanales; family Solanaceae; genus Nicotiana; species Nicotiana glauca. The sequence continues at coordinate 89,090 of MU685082.1, read as the reverse complement.
TCACCATGTCGATCCACCCTTATTCCACCTGTTGTGACATGTAACCCGATCTCACCATATAGAATGTATTCACCCTTATTCCACCATATCAATCCATCCTTATTACACCTGCTATGGTGTGCAGCCCGATCCCACCATATCAGTACCAAATGCTAAGCACAATCAAATAAATACCAAACTGAACCAAAAGGGAACTTGTGCAATAAAGAAATCTACACGAGTAATACTACAGAACGGGACCAATCCAACAACTGACAATTAGAAGGTGCAAGTAAGTCAATTTAAGCAAATAGCATGGAATAATAAAACTATGGAAGAACTAACATCGTTAATATGAGAAGATATTGATTAACAAATAGCAGTTAAGCATGGAAAGCACTTAGAGCATATAGCAGTTAAGATGGAAAAGGAAATAATTAAGGAAAAGCGGAGAATCAGGGAAAAACAGATAATTCGGCGGTGTATAAGCACTCGTCACCTCGCATATACGCCATTCACATGAAATTCACATACACATAGTCCGAGAGTTCCTAATTCCCTCAAGTCAAGGTTAGATGATAATAGGTAAATTGGACTATAATTAGGCCCTAAAGAACCACATTTTTGTATGGCTTTTACGGTAAAAAGTGATAACAAAATGCTCTGATTAGTGCTTTTCATGCTTTGTAGGCTATATCTAATAAAAGAAGTCTGTGGAGTAATTTTGGGATCAATTACGGAGAAAAGGAAGCCAATCATACAATATCCACAAAGTGCACCAAGTGAAGGGACAAAACCAGAACTGAAGCTGGTCTGCTGCTGTTCGGGCGTAACCGCGGTAGGACCGCGGCAGAACACTGCTGTAGATTCTGAAGGCCACTCTGGCCGCGGTCCTGGCGTAACCACGGTAGGACCGCGGTAGGACGCGTAAACTTTAGGGACCAAAGTGCAAAATATGAGATTTTAAGCCCTAAACCCTATATGAAACGAAGGAAGCCAGCCAAGAAAGCGGGAATGATTTTTGGAAGTGAAAAACATCATAAGGAAGGGCAAGAGGCAAGGAGGATCATTGGGCATCAATCTTTAATCTTCTTCTTTGTTCTTTTACCTTTGAATATGAATTCTTTTGTGATTTTTGTGATTTTTGTTATTTTCATGAGTAGCTAACTTTTCTAATCCAAGGTTTTGGTGGAACCCGTTGGGGATGAATTTATTGTGATGTTAATAAAGTTTTGATTGGTTGTTAATCTCTATTTGTTCAACTACATTCTTGTTGTAGTTGATTGAAGGCTCTCAATTAGATGTGCCTATTTATTATGTATCTACTTGAGAGAGAGTGCATATTTAGGTAGTTGTTGGAACAACATCACTCCCGGAGTATAGACGAGAGTCATAATCGAGGGTTTAGATATTGGATTAGAGATATCGATACCTCGGGTGCAATCTAAGTGAACTGCAATGTGAATCTAGCTAGCGTAGCTTGAGAGAGTGCGTCTAGTAAATTATCATAATTGCTTAAGAGAGATTTATAATAGCTAGAGAGTTCATGATTGATAGAGGCAACTAAGTCAACACTATAAAAAACATACAATCAAGGAAATCAACATCGGGGGAAACCATTATCTTAGACCTATTCCAATTATTTACAAATCAAGCATAGTTAATTTTTAGCTGTTTATTTACTTTCAGTTTTAGTTGTTAGAACTACCATCAACTGTTATTTACAACGTTTGGGGAAGTTGATTCTATAGAATTTAGTAAGTCCAACAAAAGTAATTGATAGGTTAAGTCCCTGTGGGTTCGACTTTGGGCATAGATACTCAGATTATATTTGCAATGCCCGCGTAGTCTTTTGCGAGACTCAGTTGAGCATGATCAAATTTTGGCGCTGTTGCTGGGGACTTGACGATGTTATCAATTACAATTGAAAGAAATACAAAATATTCTAAGTGTAGTCAGTTTTCTCTATACTCAATCTTTCATTGAAATTCTAACATTTGAACTCTTGTGGAAATCAAGTGTATGCCTAGAAGTTCTTCTAGGACTGGAGAACTGCTAGAAGGACTCACAGACCCCGAGAAAACATTCAGGGCATTGAACCGTGCCAACAAGAGATTTCAACAATCCCAACAATCACACCAGCTTGAATTAAACATGGGTGACGTAGACAACGTCAACGAAAACGTTCGGGATCCACCAGCAAACCCCAACGCATGAGTAGTGGCACCTTTTGTGCCCAAGGCTGCACTTTATGACTGGGCACAACCCACAGCTGATAACCTGGCTATTGCCATAGCTGTGCCCGCAATCCAAGTGGAGACTTTCCAGATAACCAACAATATGCTGCATCTTCTACAGAATAAAGGATTGTTCTTCGGGTCACACATTGAAGACCCACAACAACACTTGAAAAGATTTTTGTCAATTCGTATGACCCAAAGGCAGTCAAACGCGACTCCGGAAGCTATCAAGTTGCTGCTGTTTCTATTCTCTGTAACCAGGGAAGCTCAGACTTGGCTAAATTCGCTCCCTATCAACTCTATCACTACCTGGGAGGAGTTAGTCAAGCAATTCCTAAACAAGTACTATCCGTCTAACAAGACTGCAAGACAAATTGATGAAATATTGCAGTATAAGCAGCAGCCAACTGAGTCCTTGCAAGAAACTTGGGAAAGATTTAAATGGATGCTAGTGACGTGTCCTCATCATGGCATTCCAGACCAGATGCTCGGCCAGAGATTCTACATGGGTCTAGCTGACAACATGAAAGCGAATGTGGATGCTTCAGCTGGAGGTGCTTTCTTAAGCAAAACATTCACTGGGTGCAAAATCCTTCTTGATAAGATGTCACAAAATTCGGGGTGGATGACTAGAGGTACAACACTGGCACCCATAGTGCATTCAGCCCCGCTTGATCCTAATAATTCTCATGCAAAGAACATGGCCACACTCATGACCCAAGTAAGCATCCTGACAAAGAAGATTGATGAAATGTGTACAAAACAGGTGCACATTGTTGATACAACGAATGGAGGACTGTGTACACCTTGTATTAATTAGTCGTATGTGTGTTCATGGAGCGGAGAAGGTGATAATTAAGGGGCACGAGAGGATATGAATTATGCCAACAACTATGGGGGAAGAGACAGGGAGCACATCAATGGAGATCGCAGCAAAATCAGCAGTACAGGCCTAATATGCAACAACATGGGGGTATGCACCCTCCAAACTAATTAATGCCAGTACCATATCAGAAACCAGAGGGCTATCCATAGCAAAATCAGAAACAATTAGCTTATCAACCGCCTCCTCAGCAGCAAGATAAAAATATGGTGGAAATCAGGGGTATGCTTCATCAACTCATTGGGACAAGTAATAAAGTGCAAGAAAAATTGGCAGTGCATGATTCAGCCATAAAGAATATAGAAACGCAGCTGGGACAATTGTCCATGGCTTTGAACAACCGTCCTCAGGGAACCTTGCCTGCAGACACTAACATAAACCCCAAGGAGAAAAACCCAAATCAGCTGATGGTAGTAAGTCTCCGGAATGGGAGAGATTTAGATAGAGAACAGGAGAATCTACAAGCCAAGAAGGAGAGTACGACATTCGCTCCAGTTCCGTTAGAGGTGGAGGATCCAACAGAGCTTACTGAAGTGGTGGTTGAGCAGAGTTAGGAGAAAGAAAAGATGAATAAGCAAGCTGCAGAACAGGTGGCACCTCTTGTGCTAAAAAATTCCAACATAGAGAAGCCAGCAAGCAATGCACAAAGGGTGATACCTGCACCTTTCCCTCAGAGACTGGTTAAACAAAAGAAGGAAGTTCAATACAAGAAATTTATGGAGATGCTGCGTCAGATTCAATTGAATATTCCTTTAATAGATGCTTTAAGGGAGATGCCCAGTTATGCAAAGATGATGAAAGATTTAATGTCATGAAAGTTTGATTTTCAGGATCTTTCCACTGTGACTCTCACACAGACCTGGAGCACAGTAGTGACAAGACCGATGGCTCAAAAGATGTCTGATCCAGGTAGTTTCACTATTCTGTACACAATTTGGAGCTACGCCTTTGCAAAGGCCTTATGTGATCTGGGGGCCAACATAAATCTGATGTTGTTGGCTGTGTACACTAAATTGGGCATCGACAGAGCTAGACCGACTTCTATGCTGCTACAGCTGGCTGATCGCACGGTAAAAAGGCCAACTGGTATTTTTGATGATGTGTTGGTGCAAGTGGGGAAGTTCGTGTTCCCAGCAGACTTTGTTATCCTGGACTGCCAGGTAGATGAGGAGATACCTCTCATTCTGGGTAGACCGTTTTTGGCGAATGGCAGAGCACTGATCGATTGTGAGACTGGGGAACTAAAAATGAGACTGAACAATGAAGAAGTCATATTCAATGTTCAGCAATCTATGAGAAGACCCAGTGAATATTCTAATTTCTCTTTAGTGGATGCAGTAGATGTGATTCTGCAAGAGGATGACGCGACCCTGACTGTGAATGACCCATAGGATGCATGTCTGAAAAATCTAGAAGAGATGGATGGTGAATGGTTAGCTGAATGGGTCATGGCACTTGAAGGCCGAGGATTCTGGACAAGGGAACCTCAATTTGAGTCCCTTGAATTAGAAAAAAGGGCTACACCTCCAGCAAAGCCATCTATAGAAGAACCACCCAAACTGGAGCTAAAGCCACTCCCAAATCACCTCAGGTATGTGTTCTTGGGCCTTGATTCGACCTTGCCTGTTATTATATCATCCGGTTTGCTAGATGTGCAGGTAGAACGGCTCTTATAGGTACTGCAAGAAAATAAGACTGCCATTGGTTGGACCATGGCAGACATAAAGGGTATCAGCCCAGCCTTCTGTATGCATAAGATTCTCCTGGAAGAGGGGTACAAACCTTCCATGGAACATCAGCGAAGGCTGAACCCAAACATGAAAGAGTTTGTAAAGAAGGAAGTGATAAAATGGCTAGATGCGGGAATCATCTTCCCCATCTCTGATAGTATTTGGGTCAGCCCTGTCCAATATGTGCCAAAAAAGGGGGAATGACTTGTGAAAAATGACAACAATTAGTTGATCTCAACTCGTACAGTCACAAGGTGGCAAATTTGCATAGATTACCGGAAATTGAACACCGCCACCCAAAATGACCACTTTCCCTTGCCTATCATTGACCAAATGTTGGACAGGCTGGCCGGAAGATCACACTTTTGTTTCTTGGATGGATATTTGGGGTACAATCAGATATCAATAGCCCCCGAAGATAGAGAGAAAACATCTTTCACCTGTCCGTATGGCATCTTTACCTTTCGGAGAATGCCCTTTGGGATTTGCAATACACCATCGACTTTTCAATGGTGTATGTTAGCCATCTTCCCAGATATTGTGGAGGATATTATGGAAGTCTTTATGGATGATTTTTTCGTGGTGGGAGATTCATTCGAAGACTGTCTTCACAACTTAAGCAGAGTGCTCAAAAGATGCGTGGAGACAAACTTAGTGCTAAACTGGGAGAAGTGCCATTTTACGGTACAAGAAGGGATAGTCCTGGGACATCGAGTGTCCAGAAAAGGAATTGACGTCGACCATGCTAAGGTTGACGTGATTTAAAAGCTAACACCGCCCACTTCCGTCAAGGTGGTGAGAAGCTTTCTTGGGCACGCCGGGTTCTCCCGGCGTTTCATAAAAGATTTTTCTAAAATTGCTAACCCATTATACAAACTCCTTGAAAAGGATCAGCCCTTTGTGTTTTCTATTGATTGCAGGTTGGCATTTGAGGAACTGAAGAAGAGGTTGGTAAATGCACCCATCATTGTTGCACCTAACTGGGCGCGACCATTTGAGCCCATGTGCGACGCAAGCGATTATGCTATAGGAGCAGTCTTGGGGCAGTGAAAAGATAAGTTGATGCATCCAATTTATTACGCAAGCAGAACGCTAAGCGGTGCACAGCTCAACTACACTGTGACGGAGAAGGAGATGTTAACGGTGGTGTTTGCTTTTGACAAGTTCCGATCATATGTGATTGGTTCCAAGGTAATTGTATACACTGACCATGCAGCTCTTACGTACCTAATTAAGAATATGGAGTCCAAGCCGCGCCTGATTCGTTGGGTGCTGCTGTTGCAAGAATTCGACCTCGAAATTTGTGGCCGTAAGGGCACAGGAAATCAAGTCGCTAATCATCTATCACGACTTGAAGGAGATGAAAAATCAGTCGAGGTCGAAGAGATTCTGGAAACTTTTCCAGATAAGCAGTTGCTCGCAGCTACTTTGGAAGATGCGCCATGGTATGTAGATTTTGCAAACTACTTGACCTGCGGTATAGTTCCATATGACCTTTCATCTGTCCAAAGAAAAAGTTCTTTCGTGATTGCCGCATGTATTATTGGGACGAGCCTCATTTGTTTAGAATATGTGTTGATAATATTATCCGGAGGTGTGTCCCCAAGATAGAACAATTTTCAATTTTGCAGGCTTGTCACGCATCAACATACGAAGGACATTATGGAGGGATCAGGACAGCTACGAAAGTGCTAGAGGCCTGATTCTTTTCGCCAACTGTGTTTAGAGATGCATACCTCTGGGTCAAGGGCTGCAATGAATTCCAGCGGACGGGAAATATTTCCCGTCGCGATGAGAGTCCAATGAACCCGATTTAAGAGGTAGAGGTATTTGATGTTTGGGGGATTGACTTTATGGGTCCGTTTGTCAGCTCATTTGGCAATAAGTACATCCTTGTTGCTGTGGACTACGTGTCTAAATGGGTAGAGGCTGCAGCGTTGCCCACTAATGATGCAAGAGTGGTGGTAGGATTTTTGAAAAAGAACATATTCACAAGGTTTGGGACACCAAGAGCGATCATCAGTGACGAGGCCACTCACTTCTGTAATAGGGCCTTCGAGAAACTACTTGCAAAATATGATGTACGCCACAAGGTGGACTCCCCTTACCATCCGCAAACCAGTGGGCAGGTTGAAGTGTCCAACAGGTAAGGGTGTGCATTCGAATCGGTTTATCGATAAATCGAATCGATTATTTGTTATCGGTTTATCGATATCGATTTCAATTTCGATTTCAAAATTTTCCTTATCGATTTTTCGATTTCGATTTTGATTTCGTCCTCTTCGGTTTTCGGTTTATCGATAAACCGATAAGCTACAGTAATTTATTTGTTTTTTTTATTTTTTTAAAAAAATTATTTTTTTTTAATTTTTTTAAAAAATAATTTTTTTTTACCCTTATTCTATAATACCCTTTCATTTACCCTAAGTCCCTAACCCTATTATTTTATCTACCATATATAAGGAATGATCATATTTAAAGCTCAAGGGAATGCAGTTCAAATTAATGGAAAACAGAATTAGCCGTGATGATGTATTTTGGTTTTGTATTTTTTATTTTTTTATACCGTTGGAGTGTTGTTGGCATACATCTGATCCCTTGCTTTAGCTTCGTTGCATGTGCTTGTTGACACAATTTTTATGTTATAAACGGTGTTCTTCTTATTTTAGCTTCTTTTTGTCCATATTAATTAGGTGTGTTTTTAGCGATATACTTTTCGTGGAATCCCGCAAATTTTCTTATTGGTGTAATCGATAACCGAATCGATAAGCCCCAAAAATTGATAAATCAAAATCGAAAAAATTGAAACCTTATTGAAACGATAACGATAAGCATATGTACAAATCGATAATCGATAAGTAATTATCGATAAGGGTCAAAATCGAATCGATAAATCGAATGCACACCCCTACCAACAGGGAGATAAAAAGTATACTAACCAAGACGGTGAATGCCACACGAACTGATTGGGCAAAGAAGCTTGATGACGCACTTTGGGGCTACAGAACTGCGTTCAAAACACCAAAAGGTATGTCGCCATATAAGTTGGTATTTAGGAAGGCATGTCACCTGCCTGTCGAGCTAGAACATCGAGCTTGGTGGGCACTAAAGCAATTGAACATGGATCCTGACGCAACTGGACAAAATCGACTGACAGAGTTGCATGAGCTGGAAGAATTTAGATATCAAGCCTTTGAAAACATGAGGCTATACAAGGAAAGAATGAAGAAGATGCATGATAAACACATTGTGGACAGGGATTTCAAACCTGGTGATAAGGTATTACTGTATAATTCAAGATTGAGATTGTTTTCGGGTAAGTTAAAGTCCCGATGGTCAGGACCATTTAGAGTGGTACAAATGTTCCCATCTGGAGCTGTGGAGATAACAAGTGAGAACGGCACCAACACCTTCAAGTTTAATGGGCAAAGACTTAAAATGTATGTGGGAGTGGATGAACCGAAAGAGTTGTCTGTGGTACATCTCGATGAACCAAAAAGGTTGAGCGATTCTTAATTGCGCTCGTGCTTCGTCGTGCCGCGACATTAAATCAGGCGTTTCATGGGAGGCAACCCACAATAGTATAATTTCTAACATATTGTATATATGCAGGATAGTGCAGAGGACTTTGCATCACGGGCCTGGGCATAACATGGGTAAGGTAGGCATTAAAAGAGATAAAAATAGTGCCTAAGGGGAAAAACAATGAAAAGAACCCCGAAATTGGCATCCAGGAACAGGCCCAGACCGCGGTCATGGCGTAACCACGGTAGGACCGCGGTCAGAGATCCCCTCTAATGAAGGCTCACCGCGGTCATGGCGTAACCCCGGTAGGACCGCGGTCAGAGATCCTCTCTGATGAAGGTACACCGCGGTCACAGCGTAACCGCGGTAGGTCAGAGCGGGCCCAGGTATATCTGCAAATTTTTTTTTTAAATTTTTTATTTTTTCCTCTCTTTTCCTCCTTTAATTAACCTAACCTAACCCACCCTCCCCATAGCACTCGCCTGTTCTCTCCTCTTCTCTTCACTTCTCTCATCTTCTCTCCTCTTTCTTCTTTCTTCTTTTTCCCAAAACCTAAAGCCTCCATTTTTATTCCTCCTTCTTCTTCCTTTCCTCCAACCAAACCCACCACCCCACTGACCCATATACAACTTTCTCTTCTCCCAAAACCCAAAACCCCCATTTTTATTCCTTCTTCTTGTTCCTTTCCTCCAACCAAACCCACCACCCCACTGACCCATACACAACTTTCTCTTATCCCATACACAACCCCCTTGACAAAACCGCCCCCCTACTTCTCCAAAACCCCCCCAAATCTGTCCCTTTTTTTCCCCAAGACTCCGCTGTAATTTGCAAGTAAGTTGTTCTACTTTTTCTTTTGTTTTGTGTACTTTGAATTATGTAGTAGTTACTGTGTAGAATTCTTGATTTTTATTGCAATAGGGTCTTAGACTCCAAGTTTGGTGTTGTAGATGGTGTTTGGGGTTGATTTGTGTAGAAGTGGGGGTGTGTTCTTTGTTGACAATTTTTGTGTGGGGTGAAGTGCAGCATGTGGCTTGGGAGTCGTCTCTTTTGTCAAATTACTCGACTATGGAAGGCCATGTGAGTGGGTGGTGGTAGCACTTAACAGTTATTAATTTGTGGAAGCTTGTGTGGGGTCTTATAAGGCGGAATTGTAGCATTGATAGTGGTGTGGGGGCAATAGTGGATGTTGTCAACTTTGGCACCTTACTAGATGGTTATACTGGCCATGTTTGAAAAAAGGGAACTGTTTGATGCCAACGGGTGGCGAAGTCTGAGTACCCATCCGACTGGCGCATGTTAGGCTGCACCTGATAGTTATACTGAATTGATTGCAGGTACTATGGCCTGAAAGAAACATAGGAACACGGAAAGCACTTCCGAATTGCCGACATATGATGCCACCCGGTTCGAGTCACAGGAGGCAGAGGAAAGGTTTCATGCTAAAGCTACAAAAAGCTTTGTCCCTGAGATTGCTATTGACATGGCTGCCCTCAGTGTAGAAAAACCGGACATGTACGAGGAAATCAGACGGAGAGGGATGGAGTTCTTGTTCGAGGAACCTGAAACGACCAACCTAATGATGGTCCGGGAGTTCTATGCGAACTGCCCGGAACATATGTGTCGTTCTATGATTGTGCGGAGCAAAGTGGTAGATGCCTCATTACTGAAGATTCGCCAGGTCTTGCAGCTGCCTCTGTTCACTGGTGAAACTGATTATTACCACAACTCCCCAGGGGTCGATTGGGACACTATGATTGAGACAATATGCTTAGGGGGACAACCAGTCTGGATACAGAAGTACATGACCCTTCATTCCAGGTCATTCACATGGGAGGCTAAGTCCTGGTTCACCATTATTTGCAGCAGGTTATTGCCCACGAGCAACACGTCAGATGTGAATAGCTTACGGGCTCTATTGGTTTGGTGCTTCGTCACCAAGATGGACTTTGATGTAGAGAAACTCATTGGAGATGAAATGTTCCTCCGGTCACCTATGATGTCTAAGGGGTTTACTTCCCCTCACTTGTGACAAGGTTATGTCTGTTGGCTGATGTCCTCGCCAGTCCTACGGAAGGAACTTTGGCCACAAGAGCAGCATTCAGAGCTGCGAAGATCACAGTGGGCAGAGATGCACCCACACCCATTGAGCTTGACAGCGATGATGACGCCCCAGCACCCATGGCACCACCCAGGAGATCTTATGATGTAGCCGGATCCTCTCGGCGACCCCAGACTGGGGAGGTGTTCTCTAGATCACCCTCTAGCCGACCCAGGTTGCCTTCTTTGGAGGAAGAGGTGGCAGAACTTCACACCTCAGTAGATGGCCTGCATGTACGTTTGGATTCCATGTCTAGACGGCAGGCCAGGTCTGAGAGCCGGATGATGGCTTGGTTCCGAGCTATAAGGAGGGCTTGTAAAATGGACCTCAACACCGTCTCCGACTCCGAGTGATAACCGGGGAAGTTTTCTCACCCTTCTGCACTTTATTTGTTTTATGACATGGGGACATGCCATATTCTTTTTGTATGGGGTGGGAGACTTGATTTAGTGTTGTGTATTGTTAGTGTATATATGCATTAAGTATGTTGTAGTTCTGTGCCTCTGTTTTTATGCATAATTGTTTGTACTTATCTTATACGTCACCGACTTGGCCCAACGACAGACACTTGTCGAAAATAAAAAAAATAAAAAAATAAAAAAATCTAGAAAATGTAGGAGACTCTTCCTGATGACAGACCACTTAGACAGTATTCTTGAGGGAAGTAGTCTAATAAAAAAAAGCCAAAAAGATTTATTTTTTTTATTTTATCTTTAGGTAGTATAGTAATTCCCCCTTGGTTTTTCTTTTGACCACGGTTCTTTTCCAAGGGCTTTTCTTGAACCGAGTTAAGTAGATTTTTCTTTCATATTTTTAGGGCCCTTAGGATTGTCTTGGGCTAAGATGGGTGAGGGAAAGAATGCATCCCGTAGTGTACATACCTGCAAATAACTAAAACGAGCTTGAGGGTGCGACGTCTAGGCTCACTTGTAGACTTTTAATCTTATGCCTTAATTTTGCACACCTTGTCTTACTTGAACGCTCACGTGAGTGTGTTGACAAACTAATTCGGAATGAGTTACATGCCAAGTGTTTGTGAGGTAATACATGTATTATGTGCTTGCATGCGATACCTAGAGCTTGCCTTGTGTGTGTGCAAAGCGAAATAGAAGTTGTTTGGTCTTAGAGATGATTTAGAAAATTCTTTGTGTAGCCTATATAATTAGGAATCCACTTGTACATATTACTATAGTTAACCCCTTCGAGCCTGAAGCCTGTTTCTTTGATAACCTTACAATAACCTACATTCCTGTGTTTGAATAGCTTGACTTTTTGAACCTTTACCTCTTAGAAGCACTTGAATCGTTAAAGATCATATAAAAGTTTAAGTGTGGGGTGGTAATGGAGTGGGAAAAGAAAAATCAGGAAAATACTTGAATAGTGCAATGATTCTTAAAAAAAATTGAATAATAGAAGAAGGACCTTGTAAATAGGTGGTCCTAAAATATTGAATGGCAAGAAAAAGCCAGTTGCACCTAGGAAAAGTGGGGGGTAGCTTATGAAACAAGTGTGGAAGAATGACTGGGCTGAACATGGAAATTTGAATAAAGGGAACTATTGTATTAAAAGTGCTTAGGGAGGTTAGTCATTATACCAACCAAATGAAGCCCTATTGATCTTAGACTAAACAACTCGATTACTAGAGTATTACACTAAGGGCAAGCTTATGGTGTATCTGTATGGCATGTGAATGTTCTTTGCTGAAATTGAGTGAATTCGTTCTATCTATAGTTCTTTGTGGTTTGATTTTATGTGTGTGGAACTTCTCTCAAAAATGTGATGTGAGAGCATTTAACTTAGGAAGAAAAAGCAAGTCTTCACCTTTGTTTAGAGTACATAGAGTAAGCATGAGTGTGGCATGGCATTAGAGTCCTCACCTGAGGTGTGGCTGTTGCACTGCTTAGGTTGTTCTTTCATAATGGCGGGTGTGACATAAACAGAGTAATGCATCAAACGATTAGGCCTAGAAGTGTGGTTCAACTTGCTCGAGGACGAGCAAAGATTTAAGTGGGGGGTGTCGATAATAGGTAAATTAGACTATAATTAGACCCTAAAGAACCACATTTTTTGTATAGCTTTTAGGGTAAAAAGTGATAACAAAATGCTCTAATTAGTATTTTTCATGCTTTGCAGGCTATATCCAATAAAAGAAGTCTGTGGAGTAATTTTGGGGTCAATTACGGAGAAAAGGAGGCCAATAATACAATATCCACAAAGTGCACCAAGTGAAGGGACAAAACCAGAACTGAAGCTGGTCTGCCGCTGTCCGGGCGTAACCGTAGTAGGACCGCAGCAGAACACTGCTGCAGATTCAAAAGGCCACTCTGGCCGCGGTCCTGGCGTAACCGCGGTAGGACCGCGACAGGACGCGTAAAATTCAGGGACCAAAGTGCAAAATACGGGATTTTAAGCCCTAAATCCTATATTAAATGAAGGAAGCCGGCCAAGAAAGCGGAAATGATTTTTGGAAGTGAAAAACATCAGAAGGAAGGGCAAGAGGCAAGGAGGATCATTGGGCATCAATCTTTAATCCTTCTTTGTTCTTTTACCTTTGAATATGAATTCTTTTGTGATTTTTGTTATTTTCATGAGTAGCTAACTTTTCTAATCTAAGGTTTTGGTGGAACCCATTGGGAATGAATATATTGTGATGTTAATATAGTTTTGATTGGTTGCAATCTCTATTTGTTCAATTACATTCTTGTTGTAGTTGATTGAAGGGCC
>MU685082.1:35405-68995 GCA_026770625.1 Nicotiana glauca | reverse complement strand
GTAATGACGAGGCTAGACAGGACTACCAAACAAACCTGTACAGATATATGCAATAGACGGAAAATATACAGAACCTACACAGTTAAGAGGGAGGGGAGCATGCTATGGGGGGTGTAGCAGTTCAGATACAAAATCAACAGATAGGGAAATGAAACTGTACGATAACAACTATAAAGGAGAGCAGGAAAATCAACTGTTGCACGGCACCATCCTTCGTGCTTTTACTCTCGTCCTAACCGAAACAGTCAATAAAGTGCACGACATCAACCTTCGTGCTTTTCCTCACATCAACTCTCATATCAGGGCACGAAATGTTCCTTCGTGCATAAATATTCACAGCATGGCACGGAATGACCCTTCGTACATAAATATTTCAAACATGGCACGGAATGACCCTTCGTGCATAAATATTCACAGCATGGCACGGAATGACCCTTCGTGCATAAATATTTCAAACATGGCATGGAATGACCCTTCGTGCATAAATATTTCAAAACATGGCACGAAATGACCCTTCGTGCAATTATAATCAAAACATGGCACAGAATTACCCTTCGTGCAAATATAATCAAAACATGGCACGGAATGACCCTTCGTACATTATCACTCTTCCTCACCCAAACAGTAATCACAACCAAACGGGGTGAGGGGATAGACAAATAATAAAAAGCGTCCCGTCAAGGGAAAAATACAATTAAATAGCTAAATCCCCGCAAGGGAGCAACAACAATAACCTTCACATCCCGGCAAGGGAGATAATCAATATATTCAAACCATCCCGGCAAGGGATTAATCATATATCTTTCCGGTTCCTTCATTTCTTACTCAATAGTATTTTTATTGTTCGAGCCAATGCTCCGAAGAATTTACAATTCAAAATTAATCCACATACTCTTCACATTCCATAGAATTCATCAACTAACATGGAAGAGTCATAACAATATCAGAATAAGTACAAACAAGGACCCACGGTCATGCTAGACACCGGTGTATAGATACTCGTCACCATGCCTATACACCATACTCAACATTTAGCAATTAGCAAACAACACTCTAATCCTATTCCCTCAAGCCAAAGTTATATCAAACACTTACCTCGAATGCTTCAAACTCAACTCACTCCTCTACTATAGCTTTACCCCTCGAATTCACAACCAAACCGCTCGAATCTAGTCACAAATTACTTGAATGTATTAACAAATATTACTTGAATCAATTTGAATGCATGAAAATGAATTTCCCAAAGTTTTACTCAAAATTTCCAGAAATGCCCCCGGGCCCATGTGGTCAAAACCCAAGGTTCAAACCAAAACCTGATTACCCATTCCCCCATGAACTCAGATATATAAGTTATCTTGGAATCGGACCTCGAATTGAGGTCTAAAACCCCCAATTTCGTAAACCCTAGGCTCTACCCTAAATTCTCAAATTTCCCCATTAAAATCTTAGTTTTAAAGTTGAAATTATGTTTAAAGATGTTAAGGAGTGAAGAAAATAAGTTAGAAATCACTTACCAATCATTTTGAAGAAAGAGAATCGTTTGGAAAATCGCCTCTTATGTTTTGGGATTTGAAAAAGTGAAAAATGACTGAAAATCCCGACTTTATATACTTTACTGAAGGCTGGCGCGGACCGCACAAAATGCACTGCGGCCGCGGCGAGGAAGGGAAGAAAAAGGGCCTCTCTGAACCTGCCTAGCGCGGACCGCACGAAGTTGGTGCGCGGCCGCACTGGTGGAATGAATGTGAAACCACCTCTCTGAATCTTCCAGCGCGGACCGTGCTAATATGGCACGTGGCCGCGCTAGTGGGCCTGCAACACCTGACCTGCAACATCTGATACTTTTAAGTATAGGACCTCTCGGGACCTACTCAAAACTCACCCGAGCCCTCGGGGCTCCAAACCAAACATACATATAATCTAAAAAACATACTATGAACTCATCTGTGCGATCAAATCGCCCAAATAACATCATAATTCATCAATTTGGGTCTCAATACCTATGATTTCTTTCCAATTTCCATGAAACATCAAGTTTATGATTTCTAGCTCAAAACACGTCAAATGACGTCCAAATTTAACCAAACTTCACAGCTATCGTTTAAACCATATATAAGACTTGTGCAGGGCGTCGGAACCAAAATACGAGCCCGACAGCACAGTCTTATAAACAAACATCACTTTCCAATTCTTTAATTATTTCCATAAAACAATTTCATGTGAGAATTCATTTCTCGGACTTGGGATCTCGAAATTTGATTCCGGGTACACACCCAAGTCTCATATTTTTCTACGGACCCTCCGGGGCTGTCGAATCACGAGTCTAGGTCTGTTTGCCCAAAACGTTGACCAGAGTCAAACTTAATCAATTAAGACATCAAAATTTATTATCTTTTTCACAAATTTCACATATAACTTTCCGGCTATGCGCCCGGACTGCACACACAAGTCGAGGCACCCCCAAGTGAGGTTTTCACGGTCTCAGAAGTACAAAGTGAGTAGGAATACAGGTGATGACCCTTTGGGTCGTCACATTCTCTACCTCTAAAACAACCGTTTGTCCTCGAACGGACAAAAGAAGGAAGTACCTGAGTCGGGAAAAAGATGGGGATAATGGCTCCGCATATCAGACTCGGACTCCAGGTCGATGCCTCAGGAGGCTGACCTCTCCACTGGACACGCACTGAAGGAAAACTCTTCGACCTCAACTGTCGAACCAGCCGGTCTAGAATGGCTACCGGCCCCTCCTCATAAGACAGATCCTTGTCCAATTGGACAGTACTGAAGTCTAACACATGGGTAGGATCACCGTGATACCTCCAAAGCATAGACACATGGAACACTGGATGCACGAGTGATAAGCTGGGTGGCAATGCAAGTTTATAAGCCACATCTCCCACTCGGTTAAGAATCTCAAACGGGCCAATGTACCTGGGGCTAAGATTGCCCTTTTTCCCGAACATCATCATGCCCTTCATAGGCGACACTCGGAGCAATACCCTCTCACCAACCATGAAAGCTACATCTCGGACCTTACGGTCTGCGTAAATCTTCTGTCTAGACTGAGCTAAACGAAGCCTCTCTTGAATGATCTTGACCTTATCTAAGGCCTCCTGAATTAAGTCTGTACCCAACAACCGAGCCTCTCCCGGATCAAACCACCCCACTAGAGACCGAGATCGCCTACCATACAACGCCTCATATGGAGCCATCTGAATATGGGACTGGTAGCTGTTGTTGTAGGCGAACTCTGCTAAAGGCAAAAACTGGTCCCACGAGCCCTCCAAAATCAATGACACAGGCTCGGAGCATATCCTCCAATATCTGAATAGTCCTCTCGGACTGACCGTCCGTCTGGGGATGAAACCATGTACTCAAATCAACCTGGGTGCCCAACTCTCGCCGAACCGCTCTCCAGAATCGCGAGGTAAACTGCGCACCCCGATCCGAAATGATAGATACCGGCACACCATGAAGGCGAACAATCTCCCGAATATAGATCTCGGCTAACCTCTCGGATGAATAGGACACTGCCACAGGGATGAAGTGTGCTGACTTGGTCAGCCTATCGATAATAACCTATATTGCATCGAACTTCTTCCGAGTCAACGGAAGTCCGATAACGAAGTCCATGGTGATCCTCTCCCACTGCCACTCGGGAAGCTCAATCCTCTGAAACGAACCACCAGGTCTCTAATGCTCATACTTAACCTGCTGGTAGTTCAAACATCGAGCCACATATGCGACAATATCTTTCTTCATCCTACGCCACCAATAATGTTGCCGCAAGTTCTGATACATCTTCGCGGCGCCCGGGTGAATAGAATACCGAGAACTATGGGCCTCCGCTAAGATCGACTCTCGAATCCCATCGACATTGGGCACACAAACTCAACCCTGTAGTCTCAAAACACCATCATGGTCTAAGGTCACCTTCGTGGCACCTCCCCGCTGCACCGTGTCTCTCAGGACACACAACTGGGGGTCATCAAACTGCCGATCATGAATACGCTCCAATAATGAAGAACGAGCAATTGTGCAAGCTAACACTCTGCTAGGCTCAAAAATGTCTAACCTCACAAATCGATTGGCTAAGGCCTGAATATCCAAAGCAAGTTGCCTCTGGCTGACTGGGATATAAGCAAGACTACCCATGCTGGCGGACTTCCTACTCAACGCGTTGGCCACCACATTGGCCTTCCCCGGGTGATACAAAATAGTAACATCATAATCTTTCAACAACTCCAACCATCTCCTATGTCTCACATTCAACTCCTTCTGCTTGAACAGGTACTGAAGACTCTTGTGATCCGTGTACACCTCACACGTCACACTATATAGATAATGCCTCCAATCTTTAAGGCATGAACAATGGCCGCCAACTCTAAATCATGCATTGGATAGTTCTTCTCGTGAATTTTTAGCTGCCTCGAAACATAAGCTATAACCTTGCCATCCTGCATCAATACTGCGCCAAGTCCAATACGGGAAGCATCACAATAGACGGCATAAGGCCCTGAACCTGTGGGCAAAACCAACACTGTTGCCGTAGTTAGAGCTGTCTTGAGCCTCTAAAAGCTCACCTCGCACTCATCCGGCCATCTGAACCGGGCACCCTTCTGGGTCAATCTGGTCATCGGGGCTGTAATAGATGAAAACCCCTCCACAAACCGACGGTAGTAACCTAATAACCCCAAGAAACTCCGAATCTATGTCGCTGAAGCTGGTCTAGGCCAGTTCTTGAATGCCTATATCTTCTTCGGGTCCACTTGAATACACTCTGCTGATACAACGTGACCCAGAAATGCAACCTAACTTAACCAGAACTCGCACTTCGAGAACTTAGCATATAACTGACTATCCTTCAAAGTCTGAAGAACTACTCTGAGGTGCTGCTCGTGCTCCTCCTGGCTACGGGAGTACACCAGAATATCATCAATAAAGACTATCACGAACAAGTCCAAGTACGGCCTGAATACCCGGTTCATCAACTCCATGAATGCTGCTGGGGCATTGGTCAACCCAAATGGCATGACCAAAAACTCATAGTGTCCATACCGGGTGCGGAATAATGTCCTAGGGATATCGGATGCCCTAATCCTCAACTGGTGGTAGCCAGATCTCAATTCTATCTTTGAAAACACCCTCGCACCCTGAAGCTGGTCGAACAAATAGTCAATCCTCGGCAACGAATACTTATTCTTGATCGTCACTTTGTTCAATTGCCGGTAATCAATGCACATCCTCATCGAACCATCCTTTTTCTTCACAAATAATACTGGTGCACCCCAAGGGGAAACACTAGGTCCGATAAAACCCTTCTCCAGCAAATCCTGTAACTGGTCCTTTAACTCCTTCAACTCTGGCGGGGCCATGCGATACGACGGAATAGAAATGGGTTGCGTGCCCGGATCTAGATCAATACAGAAATCAATATCCCTGTCGGGCGGCATACCCGGTAGGTCTGAAGGGAAAACCTCGGGGAACTCCCAAACACTAGGAACGGAATCAATAGAAGGGACCTCTGCGCTGAAATCGCAAACATACACCAAGTAAGCTAAACACCCCTTCTCGACCATGTGTCGAGCCTTCACATATGAAATAACACTGCAGGTGGTATGACCTGGGGTCCCTCTCCACTCTAAACGGGGAAAATCTTGCAAAGCCAGGGTCACGGTCTTGGCGTGACAATCTAAGATAGCATGATAGGGGGACAACCAATCCATCCCCAATATAACGTCGAAATACACCATGTCTAAGAGCAATAAATCAACACAGGTCTCTAGACCCTAAAACACTACCACACAGGAACGATGAACTCGGTCGACCACTATAGAATCACCCACCGGTGTAGATACATAAACAGGAATACCCAAAGCATCACTGGGCATAACTAGGTAGGGTGCAAAGTAGGACGACACATACGAATATGTAGACCCAGGGTCAAATAGTACTAAAGCATCTCTATCCCAGACCAGAATAGTACCTGTAATAACAGCATCTGAGGACTCAGCCTCTGGCCTGGCTGGCAAAGCATAACACCGGGGCTGGACCCCACCTCCTTGAGCCATGTCTCTTGGACGATCGGCTACTGGCTGACCCCTGCCTCTGGCGGTCCGAGCTCCACCTCTACGGCCTCTACCTCCACCCCTATGATCCCTACCCCCGCCTCTAGCTGGCTGGGCAAGCTGTGCATCACCTAGTGCCTGAATCATGGGGCGAGTACCCTACTGCTGAGAACTACCCAAGGCTCGAGGGAAGAATCTGACAATGTGACTCGGGTCACCACATCCATAACAAGCCCTCGGCTGTTGAGACTGCTGGCCCTACCGACCTGAATGTCCTCTTTGGAAGCTCTGAAGTGGCGGTGCACTGATGGGAGCTGGTGGTGCACTGAAGGATTGTTGATCAAAATAATGCTACTGAGATCCACCACCACCTGGAGTACCATGAGAGACATGGAGTGCTGACTGAAAGGGCCTCGGTGGATGGTCTCTACCATAAGAATCCCTACCTCCAGACGAGGTACCACTGAAGCTACCAGAATGATGAGGCCTCTTATCCGACCCCAGACCACCTTCTCATGCAAGAGCCATCACAACTCTACACGCTGCATTGGCTGCCTCCTGAAAAGAAATCTCACTCCCGGCTCCCATAGCCATCTGGAGACGGATCGGCTGAATCAACCCATCGATAAACCTCTGCACCTTCTCTCTATCGGTGGGGAGTATAACAATAGCATGGCGTGCCAGATCAATAAAATGGGTCTCATACTGCGTGACTGTCATAGTGCCCTGCTGGAGGCGCTCGAACTGCCTGCGGAGAGCCTCTCGCTAAGTAACTGGAAGAAACTTCTCCAAAAATAACTCTGCAAACTGATCCCAAATCAGTGATGGCGATCCTGCTGGACTGGATAAACAATAGTCCCTCTACCAAGTCTTGGCGGATCCTGCTAGACGAAAGGTGGCAAAGTCGACCCCATTGGTCTCCATAATACCCATGGTTTGGAGAACCTCATGGAAGCTGAACAAGAAATCATGTGGGTCCTTTGTAGAAGCACCGCTGAATGTGGTGGTGAAGAGCTTGGTGAACCTATCAAGCCTCCACAAAGCATCCGCGAACATAGCCGCTCCGTCACCGGTCTGAGCCGCAATACTCGGTTGAACTACCACAGTCGGCTGAACCACGGGAACCTGAGCCTGGGGAGCTACCTGCTCCGGAGTACGTGTAGCAGGAGTCTGAACTCCTCATCCAGCCTGAGAAGTGGCTGGTGTTACTGGAAGCAAACCCGCTTTAGTGATGCTCTCCATAAAGCCTGCTAGTCTGACCAAGGCGTCCTGAAGATCTGTGGTGACCATGAATCCTCCTGGGACCTGAGCTGGGCCCACCGGAGCTACTGGGACTGGAACCTCCTCATCATAATCAATATGAGGCTCCACCTTTGGGACTGCTGCCCAGGGCTGAGCTCTGCCCCTGCCTCGGCCTGCGGCACGGCCTCGGCCTCGGCCTCGCCCTCTGCCCCTCGTAGGAGCTGCAGAGGCTCGGGCTGCTGCGCGGTAAAAGAAGAAGCACGTGTTCTCGCCATCTGCAAAAGAACAGAGTAGAAGGACAATCAGTATTTGAGAGACGGAATCGCACGACAAGAAGGAACAAAAGTGGAACTTTCCTAACTTCGTAGCCTCTGGGGATAAATACAGATGTCTCCGTACCGATCCCTCATACTCTACCAAGCTTGTCCGTGAGTAGTGAGACCCATGTAACCTAGGGCTCAGATACCAACTTGTCACGACCTGAATTTCTCACCCTCGGGAGTCGGGATGGTGCCTACTAATAGGAGCTAGGCAAGCCAATTGTCAAATACCTCTTTTTACAAGTATCGACAATATTAGAAACAGAGAAGCATTTACCATAAAAGTGGAAGTCTTAAATATAAATAAGCTAAAACAAATGCGGAAATTCAACTTCAAACTCTACCCAAGACTGGAGTCACTAACTCACGAACATCTATAGAATACTACATACAAAGTCTGAACAAAGTACAATACTGTTTGCTTCGGCACAAGTGATAACAAACTGAATAAAATAGGAAGGGACTCTGGCCTGCAGACGATGGCTAGGATACCTCGGAAGTCCCTGGACTGAAGACAGCTCCCAATCAACTACTGTTGTGGTCCAAAAGCTGCTCTGGTACCGTGATCTGTGCAAAAGAGCACAGAAGTGTAGCATCAGCACAACTGACCCCATGTGCTGGTAAGTGCCTGGCCTAACCTCAGTGAAGTAGTGACGAGGGTAGACAGGACTACCAAACAAACCTATACAAATATATGCAATAGACGGAAAATATACAGAACCTACACAGTTAAGAGGGAGGGGAGCATGTTATGGGGGTGTAGCAGTTCAGATCCAAAATCAACAGGTAGGGAAATGAAAATGTACGATAACAACTATAAAGGAGAGCAGGAAAATAAACCGTTACACGGCACCACCCTTCGTGCTTTTACTCTCGTCCTCACCGAAATAGTCAATAAAGCGCACGACATCAACCTTCATGCTTTTCCTTACATCAACTCTCACATCAGGGCACGGAATGTTCCTTCGTGCATAAATATTCACAGCATGGCACGGAATGACCCTTCGTGCATAAATATTTCAAATATGGAATGGAATGACCCTTCGTGCATAAATATTCACAGCATGGTACGGAATGACCCTTTGTGCATAAATATTTCAAACATGGCACGGAATGACCCTCCGTGCATAAATATTTTAAAACATGGCACGGAATGACCCTTCGTGTAATTATAATCAAAACATGGCACAGAATGACCCTTCGTGCATTATCACTCTTCCTCACCCAAAGAGTAATCACAACCAAACGGGGCGAGGGGATAGACAAATAATAAGAAGCATCCCGGCAAGGAAACAACACAATTTAAAGCTAAATCCTGGCAAGGGAGCAACAACAATAACCTTCACATCTCGTCAAGGGAGATAATCAATATATTCAAACCATCACGGCAAGGGATTAATCATATCTCTTTTTGTTTCCTTCATTTATTACTCAATAGTCCTTTTATTGTTCGATCCAACGCTCCAAAGAATTTATAATTCAAAATTATTCCCCATACTCTTCACATTACATAAAATTCATCAACTAACATGGAAGAGTCATAACAATATCAGAATAAGTACAAATAAGGACCCACGGTCATGCTAGACACCGGTGTATAGATACTCGTCACCATGCCTATACACCGTACTCAACATTTAGCAATTAGAAAATAACACTCTAATCCTATTCCCCCAAGCTAAAGTTAGATCAAACACTTATATCGAATGCTCCAAATTCAACTCACTCCTCTACTATAGCTTCACCCCTCGAATTCACCACCAAACCGCTCGAATCTAGTCACAAACTACTTGAACGTATTAACAAATGTTACTTGAATCAATTTGAATGCATGAGAATGAATTTTCCAAAGTTTTACTCAAAAATTCCCAAAATGCCCCCAGGCCCACGTGGTCAAAACTCGAGGTTCGAACCAAAACCCGATTACCCATTCCCCATGAACTCGGATATATAAGTTATTTTATAATCGGGCCTCGAATTGAGGTCTAAAACCCCCAATTTCAGAAACCCTAGGCTCTACCCTAAATTCCCAAATTTCCCCATTAAAATCTTAGTTTTGAAGTTGAAGTTATGTTTAAAGATGTTAAGGAGAGAAGAAAATAAGTTAGAAATCACTTACCAATCGTTTTGAAGAAAGAGAATCGTTTGGAAAATCGCCTCTTATGTTTTGGGTTTTGAAAAGTGAAAAATGACTGAAAATCCCGACTTTATATACTTTACTAAAGGCTGGCGCGGACCGCACAAAATGCACTGCGGCCGTGGCGAGGAAGGGAAGAAAAAGGGCCTCTCTGAACCTGCCCAGCACGGACCGCACGAAGTTGGTGCGCGGCCGCACAGTTGGAATGAATCTGAAACCACCTCTCTGAATCTTCCAACGCGGACCGTGCTGATATGGCACGCGGCCGCGCTGGTGGGCCTGCAACACCTGACCTGCAACATCTGATACATTTAAGTCTAGGACCTCTCGGGACCTACTCAAAACTCACCCGAGCCCTCGGGGCTCCAAAACAAACATACATATAATCTCAAAAACATACTATGGACTCATCTGTGCGATCAAATCGCCCAAATAACATCATAATTCATCAATTTGGGTCTCAATACCCATGATTTCTTTCCAATTTCCATGAAACATCAAGTTTATGATTTCTAGCTCAAAATACGTCAAATGACGTCCAAATTTAACCAAAATTCACAGCTATCATTTAAACCATATATAAGACTTGTGCAGGGCGTCGGAACCAAAATACGAGCCCGATAGCACAGTCTTATAAACAAACATCACTTTCCAATTCTTTAATTATTTCCAGAAAACAATTTCATGTGAGAATTCATTTCTCGGACTTGGGACCTCAAAATTTGATTCCGCGCACACACCCAAGTCTCATATTTTTCTACGGACCCTCCGGGACTGTCGAATCACGAGTCTAGGTCTGTTTGCCCAAAACATTGACCGGAGTCAAACTTAATCAATTAAGACATCAAAATTTATTATCTTTCTCACAAATTTCACATATAAACTTTCCGGCTACGTGACCGGACTGCGCACACAAGTCGAGGCAACCCCCAAGTGAGGTTTTCACGGTCTCAGAAGTACAAAGTGAGTAGGAATACAGGTGATGACCCTTTGGATCGTCACAACTTGCAAAAACGTATTATTGGTTATAAATTTGTTGATTCAAAACACACTGGAGCATATATTGCAATTACTGTTCTATAAATACTTAATTTTTATGGACTCATTAATAAAGTTTTAAGTATCACCTTATATAATACTTCTGCTAACATAACCACAACAAATAGCTTAAAATCTAGACTCACTACAAGAAAACTGTCTTTTAGTGGTGACCACAGTCGCCACAAAATCATTAATAGTCGCCACTAAATGTGTACAATAGCGATTGTGGAACTGCTGCAAGTACTTCCATTACTGAATGTTACTAGTGGCGACAACATGATGTCGCTTCTCGGTTCCTTCTTCCATAACCAGAGCTCGGAGAAGGAAGAGATAAGAGGGCCATATGGAGAATGTGGTCTGAAAGAACTGCATCCTTTAAAAATTCATTCCAATCCATTGAATTATTCGACTTTTGATGCAAAAGATTTATAGATGGAGCTAACCATTTCGATAATATATCCAAATTCTCTCCCTCTTGGTTGAAGAATTAATTCTTATTTCTATTTATTTTATTTTTTATTGAATTTTATTTTACAGAATAAACCTAAACTAAAACTAAACTGAACTAAATGATGCAAAGTTTTTTTGTCCAACTAGATTCTAAAAATTTCAGATAAGGGAATACTTTCCCCAACCATTAAAGGAAAGGCTCGACAAAGGGAGGGAGGTGCGGCGGGGGAAGGAAAACGCTTTCGGAGATCGAGATTTTTTTTTCATCGAAAACGAAGAAGGCCGAGGATGGCCTACGGTGCGTCTTATCTGAAGGGAACACGCTTTTTTGACCGTCGTGGTATGATTGTCGGGCCCTCTCCTCGTTCCGCCCTTCCTATTGGGATAGCTGCCTTGGGGCTTTGCTTGCCCTTTATAATAAAAAATTTCGGCTCGGCCTATGCATTTTGTGACGAGATTGTCGCTACAAAAACTTAATATACTCGCCATAGTTTTCCATTAGTGGCAACTCTAATAGCGCTATTGTAGAGCGACATTTAGTGGCGACTTAATTGCCAAAAATAATTTGTGATCAGTGGCAACTCTAATAACGCTACTGAATAGTGATTTTTTGTGGAAACTGAAACTCGCCATTAATATTACTCTAGTAGCAACTGAATACTAGAGTTTACATTAATATATAAGTTTAAGATCATCCCACAGTATTTAATAAACACCAAAAGAATTTCCTAAACCAAATACTAAACACTTTCATTACTAAAAGTTCAATTACATATATACTATGTAATACTTCATTTTCATTGTACGCATATACATATAACCAAAATGCAAAATATTGAGTGCCTTAGCTTTAAGCTCCTCCGCATATACACTATGTAATGTTTCATTGTCATTGTACGCATATACATATAATCAAAAAGCAAAATATTGAGTGCCTTAGCCTTAAGTTCATCCGCATATATACTACGTAATACTTCGTTGTCATATATAACCAAAAGGCAAAACATTGAGTGCCTTAGCTTCAAGCTCCTCCTTCATTGTCACCACTATTTAAGAACCTTGTCCCTATTATTAAAGAAACAAATAGAAGGTCACATTGTTAGAACTTGAAGATTGTTATGAGAACATTAACAATCAAGGTTCTGGAACATTAACTTAACTTCACATTGTTAGAAGATCAAGGTGAAAAAAGATACATATAAGAATATTAACTTCAGAAGATTTCTAAAGTAGGATAGCTGAACTCTTCAAGGTTCTGGAACAATTTCAAGGAACTACAACAAATAAAGACAGAATAGTTAGGAAGCATCACAGTAAAGGCATCAGCACAGTAAGTCTGTTTATATAGCCTTCAATGATACTGGATCAACACAATGTTTATATAGCATCAACACAATGTGTATATAGCCTTCAATAAGGGTACTACATCGAATTGCAAAAGCTATATGCAACTACTTTGGTGTAGAAAGTAAATTTATCTATAACTATCCAACTGTAGGAATGTTTGGATCCTCCAAAATCCAACCAAAGTTGTTTGAAAACATGGGAGAAAGAGAAATGGCTAGCTTTTTGCTAATACTATGAAGAATTATCCCAAAAAAAATCTCAAGTCTAGCATTGACAAACACGAACCAGCATAATGAGCACAAGAAACAACACCAATCACCATGGATACCTCAATGGAAAGTAAAGTGACAAAAGTGACAAGCACCAAATACTGTACAACAATGGTCCTCTGCAATACCTATGGAGAACTCTATTTTCATTATCTTAAATCTTTTTTGAAGCTTAGATGTTTCAGCATCACCTGCCAAAATCACTAGCATCCCAAATTAAATACCTCTTTCACAAACCACTGTTCCCAACATTGAAAAGAATCTAGATAAGTGGAATTGATAGAAGGATTAATGTGAATTAAGAATTTGGTAGAAGATGTTGATACACTCCTACATAATAGAGGCCTTGTAAAAAGAACAAGGACCTACTTGCCTTTTGTAATGTACATATGGTTTCCAGCACTTTGTTTGTGCTGATGATATGTAAAACTGTTACCATGCTCAGAACCAAAAAAAAGGACTGATGGTAATAAACTAATGATAGCCTTTTAGAAATATTGGACTGATGACATTAATGAACTAAAAAAGGGTTGATGGTAACATAAATATCAGTTGTATAATGCTAGATACATATGTGTTGGTTGACATTTTATAGTGAACTAAATACACTGAAGGAAGAGTAAGAAGAGTACAAAAACATTAAGAGTAGATAACCTGTCGCATTCCAGTCATGATAGCAGCCAGTTGTTCTTGAATCCTCTTGGCTACTTCTACACTGATCCGGTTGTCTACTTCCGCATTCACATTCTCAAGTTTTTCTTCCAAATTCCTTTGAAACTCTTGTTCCATGTTACTTTTTAATTCTGCAGCCATTTGTTCACGTTCTTCTTGTAACTTTCGATTCATCTCAGCTTGCATTTCTTGACGCACAGTTTCCATAGCAAAAGACACACTAGCCTCTAAGTTTGTTGCTTGAATGTGACTCTTTTTTGGAGGCTTCTTTCTCTACCCTTTACCACGAACATAGCTGTTCTCTCACCGAGAACGGAAGATAAATCTCATCTCTAGTCATGGGATGCTCGTTCTCTTCAGATTGTTGCTGAGCCACTAGTTCCTGTAGTTGGCCCTGCAATTAAGCGTAATAATTTTCAGTAAAAAAAATAAACATAAAAAGATAAGAATGCAGTGATTTAAGAATATACATGAATTTGTTGGGATTGTGAATCCACCCACACAATTTTTCCATTATCATTTTTACGTGTATGTTGGATCTCCCAGACTCGATCTGCTGTTTCTTTTTCTCCAGTGGCAGGATTTTTCTACAATATAGTTCAATAGGAAACATAAATAATCAAATAAATGAATAGACAGGTAACAAGAAGTATGTATGATAGCATGATAATAAATATATTTTCACCGTCGATTCCTCTACTTCTGCAAAAAACCTTGTACCAAAAGTATGCTTAG
Organism: Nicotiana glauca; assembly: GCA_026770625.1. NCBI lineage: Eukaryota > Viridiplantae > Streptophyta > Magnoliopsida > Solanales > Solanaceae > Nicotiana > Nicotiana glauca. The sequence goes on along the minus strand of MU685082.1, from coordinate 54,714 downwards.
TTATCTGCTTTTCCCTGTTCTTTTCATTTCTCTCGCTTACAGCCTGCACTAAGTTAACAGATTATGAAACCATTATTCAATGAGTAGTGAACCAAACACTATTATTAAGTTACCTTAAATTCAGAACTTCGAAAATACTCTACTAGGTATTTCCAGTTCTCGAGCTCAACATCTTTGGGTCGATGAGATAACATATTTCCATCAGTAATTAAGTAAAATTTACATATCTACCCACAATATTTTAGAAGCAAACTACTTTTATCAGTAATTAAGTAAAATTTACATGCCTATTTTAATCACATTTTGTTCATAAAACGCACCATACCAACCCTATATTGGCAAATGACTCATCAAATAAGTTGTAACTAATTTCTTGGTACCTATTACTCATGTAATCAAAGAGGTTCTAGGGACTGTGTGCAAGAAACCCTGACTACTCCTGGAAAGAACAAAAAAGGAAGAAGAAATGCAGGAATAACACGTTATGAACGAAAGAGTTGTATGATTTTGATATCATCATCAACCAATAATAATACTGATCCATGGGCTTAAAAATGACAAGCCTACAATATTTAAATGAAGAAGCACATGAGTTCCCCAGAATTTCTAGTTTCATTATCATATTTCAATTCGTGATAAATAAGGAAATGATGATCCCAAAAACACTTCCAACTGGCAGCTCTTAAGACGAAGTCTAATAATAGTATAAGTAAAAGTTGTTTCTTGATCTACATATGTAGATTCTCTTCTGAAGAAAGAAGAGCTAGCAAATACAAACTATCAAGTATCAACAGAATCCAATGAAATATTCTAGGATCACTTTCACAATGACATGACTGACACCCACTAAAATTCACAAATGAAACAAAATAACCGTATATAGTTTGTAAGCTTTCTAAAGTAGGTGGTATTGTTGTTCAGTACTTTCTAAATTGTAAAATAGAAAAGGAACCGTAATACTCACATATTAGATATAACTAGCTTCATTTACAGATCCTTTGTCTACCTATACCTAAGTTAACTTTAAAGGTGATATAAAGCACCACTTAATAGCCAACAATGCTCTCACCGTCGCCCCAGGATTTGTTAATGCATTAATGTATAAAACTAAAGAAAGATACGCCAGACAAAACAATAAAACAACAGATACACAGATCACATAAGCGACAAATGGAAGGAAAAAAAACTCCAACATCAATGCGTCTCGTGTCTCATTTTAACCCGAGAAATCAAGTCAACATGCGTTACGACAGAAACATAAATGATGATAACGAGGAGGAGAAGGGGCTGGATTCTTTCATTCTTCATAAACTTGAACCGTATCAAGCTCGTCTATAAATGCATAACAGTTGTCGCCACCTAATTAAAACTAACTATTCTTAGTCCATATATGTATCAACACGTGTTTCACAAGATAACGTGGATAATGTTTCCAGGAGAAAGAACAACTGACATTCCCACAACAAGTGCTTTTTCCTTGTCACGAACAACATCATATGACCTCTCGCAGATTATTATCTCATTGACCTATTCTTCTCTTTCATGCCCTCTCATCTCGCCTTGTTCCTTTTCTTTTTTTTTTAAAGATAACTTTCCAGGTGTTCTCCTTCCAATCGTTCCTTCCAGCCCACATTCACCTACTCATTATCTATTTAATAGTTTCTTCTATCTACTTAATTTAAAGGACAACCAGCCGCCACTCGATTTGGGGTCCTCCATCTGTCATAATAGATGAACCAAAGCAGTCTACGATTGCCGGTTTTTAGGAATAGAATGTATAGGAGATATTTATGAAGCAGCTAAAGAAAATCGGGCCCCCAACCTTCCAACTGGAAAGACTAATTAAAGATAAAATTCAATTTCTATTCTTCCTGTTTCTCGTTTCAGGCTGAAAATTGTTTAAAACATTAGTTTGATTATGCTAAAAGTAAATACTTAGTTAATAATATACCGCAACAGCTCAGAAATAGTAGTGTATATGAGCATGAACTGTAAAGTAAGGAGTGGAAAACGTCAATCTTTTTTGGTAGAAATTTGATGAACAGAGGGAGCAAGATTGGAACATATCTAGGAAAGAGCTACTGGAACTTGTTGAAGTTGGTATTTTAACTGAAGATAACATTGAAGAGGCTACCGCTGCCAGTTTCAACCCTGTATGTTCTCTATCCTAGCATAGTGTTATATTTGTGCATAAAATAAGCCTAATTCTGCTAATAACGATTTTGCCTTGACCAGTGTGGACCTACTAATTTTTGTTTGGAAAGCCTATGAAGAATAAAATATTTCCCAAATATACTTCAATTGAGCTTTGTGAGAACAAAGGAGCAATTTTTTGTTTTAATTCTAAAAAGCAATGGGGCAACCTTCTAATTGAAATACTTATCAAAATACCAAGCATCACACAATGTATCAGAAAAGAGTTACAGACATAACTCTTGAAAAGTCCAACAACTAAAACCCATAAGGCAGTGATTTTCTTGTGCAAAAAATCAATTGTTTGTGCAGCAAGAGAAGTATCATATCTACCCATAAGGCAGTGATTTTTTTCACTCTCAGAAATAAGAAACTTAGGGTATACCACACAACAAAAGAATCGTGTAAAAAATTGCTCTTTGGAATTTTGTCGAAAAATATCAAGAAAAATAACAGACACATACCACACAACATCTCATTTTAGCATTTTGAGATGAATACCAAACATGGCATCACCAAAAAGTTTAGAATTTCAAAAAAAATAACTTACCCAGCGAAGAGATCGTCAACACCGAGAAGGGCTTTACACGATGATATTGTTGGAAAAATTGCTTTCTACTCCTGTAGATTTCAAATGGGTTAAAGAAATTAGAGATGAATGTGATGAAATAGTCACTCTTGCTAACTACATTTAAAACCCAAAATAATTTGGGGTTTGAACACATTACCTGATTTGAGTACAATCTTAAAATACAAATGGTATTAGGGCTTTTAAGTTTCATAAAGTAGGTTTACATCTTGTGATTAAACAAAAGTGAAAGATTTAATTTGGGAATTTGGATTTAATAAATTAGGTTTCAATGGCTTTTGCAGAGAGAAAAGAGAAGAGGGAAGAAGGAAAGTACCGTCTTCGGCCTTCTTTTATTAAATGAGACAATCTTAGGTATTTAGTTTTTTATTTTAAATATCAGATATTTACACTTTTAGAGGCGACCTTATCGCCCCAAATTACCATCAGTGGCGACGCTCTATTAGTCGCTACTAAATATTTGGAGCCCAATTTTTGGTCACAGCGGGAACAAATAATTCAGGATTTAGTGGCACATATTAGAGGCGACCTGAAAAAGTCGCCGCTAAAGGTTTTTATTTTGTAGCGACTTGTCAAGTCACCACAATTAATATACCATTTGTAGCAATAAGTAAAGTCGCTACTAAATGTCGCCACTTAAAGACAGATTTCTTGTAGTGACTTTGTCCAATTAATCCAATAATTTTTCATGTTAGATGTGCATGTCATATTTTTAACTTGTTTGTAAAAGATGGTCTCAATTTATTTTTTAATGTTTGTAGTAAAATACAACATGCTTGTGGATATATTTTTCGTGCTCATAAACAAAGTATAATTCATGAATTTGCTCAACAATGTGCTAGTGTTAATCTTCCATTTAGAAAAGTTCCAAAAGATGTTTGTGCTAGGTGGAATTCTACTTATGAAATGCTTAAAGCTGCTTATGATTATCGAGTGCCTATGCAAAAGGTATTTAATATGCATAATGCTCCCCCTGTTGATCAAATTGTTGATTCTGATTGGGATGAGATCAAAGAGCTTACTAAATTTTTAGAAAAATTTTATTATGCAACAAAATTTTTTGGTATATATTATCCTACTGTTACACAAATATTATGGTATATTTGTGGAATTTCTGTTGTATTTGATAGGTATAAAACAAGTCCAACTTATGCACCGGCCATTACAAAAATGATTTTAAAATTTAAAAAGTATTTTTTCCCTATTCCCGAAGTTTATTTAATTTATACTCTACTTAACCCATCTTTAAAATTAAGAGGTGCAAAGGGACTTGTTCGTAAAATTTATGAGAATTTAGAAATTCAAGATAATGAACAACCATCTCTCGAAAACTGCCAAGCTAGCATATATTATTATGCTAGATCAATATTTGATAAATATAAATCTATGGATATAACTAGTTGTGAAATTGCTCCTTTGTGACGATCCGGCCAGTCGTCTCATGAGTTACCGCTCCGTTTTCCCCCATATCTGCTTCTTTATGCTTCATTATCCGTGTTTCATGTGATTAACTTGATTAGTTTGCGTTCGGAGAGGATTTGGTAAGAAATGAGACACTTAGTCTCTTTTAAGAAGGCTTAAGTTGGAAAAGTCAACAAAATGTTGACTTATGTATTAGAGGGTTCGGATATGAGTTCTGATGGTTCGATTAGCTTTGGAAGGTGATTTGTGATTTAGGAGCATGATCGGAATTGGTTTTGGAGGTCCGAAATAGAATTAGGCTTGAATTGGCAAAGTTGATATTTTGGCGATTTTCGGTTAGTAGGTGAGATTTTGATATGAGGGTTGGAATAGAATTCTGAGAATTGTTGTAGTTTCGTTATGTCATTTGGGATTTGTGTGTAAAATTTCAGGTCATTTGGTCGAGGTTTGATATACTTTTTGATCGAATTCGGAATTTGGAAGTTTTGAAATTCTTATGCTTGAATCCGTGGGTGATTCGATGCTTTTATGTTGTTTTGAGCGTTCCGAAGTTTGGAACAAGTTTTAATGATGTTATGGGGCATGTTGGGATGTTGGGTCACGGTCCCATGAGGCTCGGATAAGTTTTGGAAGAGTTTTTGGAAGATTTTTGTCGTTTTGAGCATAAGCATGTAATGATCCAAAGGTCCATTTTTAGTTCTAGAGATCAAAATTTGATTTCGAGACTTCCAGAATTTTTATAATGAATTATAGGACTTATCGGAAAAGTTTGGTCTAATTTCATCAAGTCGCGATTGAGTTTTTTACGCGAAACATTAGTTAATTGTTTAACGAGAGAAATGGGTATTGCACTGAGAAAATGAGCTCTGAATTGCATTTAGATTGAAGGGTTATGTTCGTACTATTATTTGTGACTCATAGAAATAAGAATCAGCGAATTCCGAGTTAGTATGATGGAGTTAGAGCCTTTTTAGTAAAATTTAAGACTGTTGGTGCATCAGATCTGGTGTGCACCTTTAGCGACCAGATTGGACCACTTTTAGCAACCGGAAAGGTCTTTTAGCGACTAAATGAGCTTTATTAATGTTGTTATGTTTTTTTAGCTTATTTTCACATTTTTCTTGTGAAAGAACACGGCTTAGGGCGATTTTTGAGCTAGAAATCATGGGAAATCTTGAGGTAAGTCACTTGTGATCATTTCTACTACATAATAGTGAATTATCATCGAATAATCCGACTAGATTACATATTTTTGAAGTGTAAATTGGAAATTTAGGACTAGGGATTTGAAAATAAGATTTTATGATTTGGAGACCGAATTGTTGTCGGATTTTGGTAAAATTTGTATGGTTGGACTCATGGTTGGATGGAGTTTCATATTTTGTAACTTTTGCCGGGTTCCGAGACGTAAGCCCCACAGGCAAAATTTGAGTGCAATTTCAAATTTTTAATGGAGAATGTAGAATTTCATATGAAATTAATTCCTATAATTTTTATTAATTGAATTGAATTATTATGGCTAGATTCGAGGCATTCGGAGGTCGATTAGAGAGACAAAGGCATTATGGAGTAGGATTTTGCTCAGATTGAGGTGAATAATGATTGTAAATGATATTCTTAGGGTTTGAAACCCCGGATTGCACATTGTAGTGCTGTGTTTAGGTGACTTACATGCTGGATAGCGAGCGTGGGGTAGAGTACTGTTGGGAATTGTGACTTAGTCCATCCCGATTGATAATTTTTACAGCGTTTTTGACTGAAATTTATTTGTTATCATCATAAATTGGGCTGATTGCTATATTTGGGCTTCGTGCCAACTAATTGAACCCTTCGAGGGGTGTTTATCACTATTTCCTCATTGTTTTGAATTATTACTTGAACTCAATCATGTTGGTATCTACTGTTTTACAAACTCAGCCACTTTTACTCAAATTTGAAACTCAAATGATATTTCTAAATGATGTTTTGGCTGAGAACTACTGTTTTACTAATGCCCGAGGGGCTTGTGATGATTTTTCGGACTGTGTGAGGCCGAGGGCCATATGTGAGGATATGCTGAGTGATATGAGGCTGAGGGCTTGAGATACTTTTATATGCCACGCGGTAGCTTGAGTGAAGTGAGGATATGCTGAGTGATATGAGGCCGAGGGCCTGAGATACTTTTATATGCCACGCGGTGGCTTGAGTGATATGACGATATGCTGAGTGACATGAGGCCGAGGGCCTGAGATACTTTATATGCCACGCGGTGGCTTGAGTGATGTGAGGATATGCTGAGTGATGATGCCACGAGGTGGCTTGATATAGCGCCTGGGCCGTAAGGGGCCCCTCCGGAGTCTGAACACCCACAATGAGCGCGGGTACAGTGGTAACTATGGCACTGTAGGAAGCGTCTTGGTCAGGTAACAATGACTGACCAGGAATAAAACCATGCGGCCAGGTAACAATGACTGGCCAGAGCGGAAACGTTTTAGACAGTGGCAACAATGGAACTGTAGGACGCGTTTTGGTCAGGTAACAATGACTGACCAGGAACAAAATCGTGCCCGGGGGGCTAGTACTTTTCTATGTGATTGCCCGAGGGGCTGGTATTGTTCTATGTGATTGCCCGAGGGGATGATACTGTTTTGAGACATTGTGAACCGTTGGGCGAATATTTTTTGTGTGTGCTTATCTGCACTAACTTCTTTGCATTCATTTGCTTAACTGTTTGAAAAGTAATTTTTCAAAGGAAGTTTGAACTGAGAAAAGGTGTTTTTAAGAGATTTCACAGCTTCATTTCTTTCTTAAATGGTTTTATACCGCTTCCATACAGCATGTTGATATGCTTTACGTGATTTCTTACTACTCAGTTGTTATTTACCTTTATTACTCACCGAGTTAGCAGTACTCATTTTACTCCATGCACCTTGTGTGCAGATTCAGGTATTTTCTAAGCTTGGTGGCAGTCTCATTGGAGTTAGCAAGGTAGTCGCATGGCGATCGCGTCTCTGTTTTGTCCCTCTGTATTCCTCCTTATGTATTTTTATGATTTTACTGACCATCTCGGTCTTGTTGTGACTAGACAGTTGTAGTAGATGCTCATGACTAGTGATAACCCGATGTCGGGCTTAGTTGGGTTGTTATTCCGCAATGTTTATAAAATTATATTGTTGACTGCTTAAAGGATTGGATTATTCATCCTTATACATGACTTATTGATTTATTAAGCTATTGGAACTGAATTTGAGTAAGTGTCGGCTGACCTTGTCTTCACGAGAGGCGCCATCATAACCGGGTATGGGTTTTGGATCGTGACAAGATGGTATTAGAGCCTAGGTTATATATGTATCACGAGTCATGAGCAGGTTTAGTAGAGTCTCGCGGATTGGTACAGAGACGTCTGTATTTATCCTCGAGAGGCTGCAGAACCTTTAGGAAAACTTCATATTCTTGAATTCTTATCGTGCGTCCTTTGATTTCTTCCACACGTTCGTATGCATACATGAGCGCTCAGTATCAGATGTGCCTCGATGGCTTGTGATTCCCTGATCGAGGGGAGAGATGTGATCTCTGTGAGTTGATGTTGGGCCAGTCTGGAGGACTTAAGGCCAGATCTTTGCCTATGGCTTGAGCACCGAGATGCTGATTATGTGAGCAAGTGTTTCAAATTTATATGTTCGGTATTGTCCCTATTAGTGGGAGTGACAGTCGGGTAACTATCTGATGAGTATGTAATGATTGTGAGATGTGATCACATAATTTGGAAGCGATGAGAAGGGTCTACCGGAGTATAGATGAACTATTAGGTGTTTGATTTCCATTGTGATTGGATGTGTAGACTTGAGTTATGGGTGCGTGAAGAATCTTTTTTTCCTGTCTCCTAGTTGGGAGTAAAGTAAATTTCATGTTGCGTTATGAGTTCAAACTCAGGAAGACTGAGTGATTGTTTAATGTGGATGACGGTGGAAGGTAAATATAGAAATGTTAGTTTGAGGCAAGACATGTGGGTTATCTCCTGCGGAGTGTTCAGGAGTTGCATGATCTTTATGTTGTATGTTAGAAGGTCCCATTTACAAGTGAGATATATATGTTGAAATTTAAATTTTGGATCACTCAAAAGAGTGGATTTAACTACTAAGAGAGTGAATACGAGATTTGCAGAAGATCTAAAGTACCAGATGGTTTGTGTTCCACGAGCTTATGAAGGGTTTAGTTAATATCACTTTAGTATTGTATAAGAAATAAAGTATATGTGTTATGAGTTATGGTGTGTGTTTTGATATATGGCTTCGATCCAAGTTGGGGAGTTGCTATTGATTAGTTGATTGTATGGTTATATTCTATGTCGGTTTTGATTTGAGGTGTGCTAGTGAATCAGTTATGGGTTGCGGAGATTGAGCCCGAGGATGGCTCGAGTAAAGGAAATTTTTTACTAAGGTAAGGCTATATGTCGTAGTGTCAGAAGTGCCAATGAGGCACTGGTTGTTCGGTTCTGTTGATCGGATTAAATTGCGGTTCGATTAGAGTGGATGACTCTTAGGAATGGTTCTAATGTGCTCAAATTTTTGCATGTAATAATTGGGAAATTTCAGGTTGTATTTTGTTGCTAGAAATTGAGGTTTGCATTTGGAGGGTGTCAAGATTTGTGGGTTTTCTATATCAATTATGGGCTTCTTTGTAGCATTATCAGGAAGGTGCGGGTAATAGTTCAGAATTTGTAAAATGTCTCTTCAGGGTAAGTATTTCGAACGTGGTGCTCGCAGGAATATTTAAAATAGTATTCAACTGCTTATGAGCCTTAGACGTTGTGGTTCACATTAAAGTTTGTAGGGCAAGTTTTAGTTAAGGATAATGGTGTACTAACAAGGAAATAGATAAATGTGAAAGTAATTCGGTATGGTAATGGATACGATAGGGTCTTAGTGTACTAATGAGGTGGTGATGCTTTACAGATGTTTTGTAGCAATATTCTTGGGTTGGTGACCTACATGGCCTGGTCAGGCCAGAGGAATTCTATTTTGATAACTTAATTATGTGCGAGCAGATTTGAAAGTTTTCTTGATAGGTTTTACCATAGTTCGAGCCGAATATCTTCTACCGGTGTGGGGAACATATGGTATATTGTGAACTCCTCCTGGATGGGAGCAAATAGAAGATTTCTAACTGCCCGGAATGAAATTTTCCTGTAGCCCATAAATTCTAATGATATTTTGTGTTTGCAACAAGATGGCATGGTAGACGTGGTGTATGGTACATGCTTAATATTTTTCATGTGCAAGGTGGCAGTTCATTCTTAAAGGGAAGGTCACGAATTCTAGATGGAATAGTCAGTTTCAGATATTTAGATGAATGTTATAACTGCTTGGTAAGTCCTGAGAAGGGTGCACATTATATTTTAACTAACAAATGTTTATTAGTATTACAACACTTACTTGGTTGATCGACTACCAATATTCTGATTTTGCTATATAGCCTAGGAAAAAGAATAAAAATAATTATCATGGGATGATCGTACTTGAGGGATGTGTTAGTCATTTGAGTGCTGAGGTTGTGATCAGTTACGGTGATTTATGTGATCTACGAATTTTGAGACGGGAAATTCTCAAAAATATACTATTTCGGGATTGTGGCATGTTTGAGGTGAGTATTTTAACTAAACTCGTTGGATGCACTAGTCGAGCTAATTGATGGTGATAACTATGCTCTGTAAGCGCGAATATATGTGAGGTTTAAACCTGTCTGCAAGCACCGAGCCAATATTCATGCTCGGAAGATGCGTAAGCTATGATATGCCTAAAGTGGGATATTGAGCTTAAAGGTATAATGTTTCTTGTATTCATAAATTTGTTAAGAACTATCTGGACTATACTTGAGATTTCCAAGATGCTAAATTCAGAACAAACTTGGTAATTACTAATTCTGCGTTAATTTGCTGATTGGAGATGTGACAGCATAGTTTGCCCATGCCTACGATATATAGTGTTATTTATGCCAGTCCAGGAGCATGAGAATCTTATTTCATTTAATATATACAGGTGTACTTGTTGGATTGCTCCTATATGATATGCTTGGACTAGAGGTATGTGACCATGCCAGGTGGATTATGTTATTGGCAACTAAGTTGCTCGTGAAGTTGATGTTAATGTGAGCTATAGAGGACCTGATTATTATTATTATATTCATGTATCTTGGTTCCATTATGATTGATGAGCTCATAGCATATCATTAGGATGGTACTTGTGGAACTTGCAAAACGGCTCTCTTATTTGAAATATTTTCCCTTTCTAGGGTAGCCGGATGGTGCAATACTCAGGTTTACTGGTATGGTATTGTATTATGTACTTCTCTGTGGGTATGGTGATTCACTTGTGGTACTAGACATCAAATTGCACTTGGTTGATGATTTTGAGCACGGTGACTTGGGGTGTCTCATGTGAACTAGTGTCTGGATAGAGTCGCGCATGGCAACGAAGTTATGTGGAGGTATGACCTTGCGGTTAGATTCGGGTGTTCTACTTCTATGATGTGAGACGGGTTCTCATCCTTGTGTTGTGGTGGTACTAGTGAGCTTGTGGTACATCTCTTTCTTTTGAGCTATTTTCATGATTTGAGTAAGTTCGGATTGTGGCTTATTGGTGCACAGATTGCACAAGTCGTGGCTTTAGTCTGTATTGACGTGTCAATGTCGCTAGAGTAGTTGTGCTAGATTATATTAGATTGTTAGGATATAGAATGAATACAAACGGATTTGATTTCAGCATGTTGGGAGGATAATATCGAGGTTCAACTCAAATATTTGCTATGGTTTTTGCCAAAGGAGAAGTGGCTTCATGAATGGTTGATCTAAGAAATGGTTATGGCTTACTATGTGTTTTATTTATCATTTGTAGTATATGAAAGTGTTGGGATGAGACCTTAGTTGATAAAAGGTTTTTCTATCGGTATTCAGTTGTTGCGTGCAGCTGCTGTGATTAGAAGTTATCGCTGCAAGCGTTTGAGTCATGTGTCATGTTATGTAATTGCACCTGAAGTTGGAGGTATGGATTGTTACAGCTTGTTCGGGCTTATTCACAGTATAAATGCGGGATTCTGATCGTATGGAAGATTTCAAAAGTGGAAATGTGATTCTATGGTTTATGGGCTAGATTGGATTGCGAAATTTCAGTAGCAATGTGTTGTCGGACCTATATGAGATAGGGTGACGTGGGATCACCCCCGGGTATATGCCTGGCAAGGTTACTCAGCGATTGTTCGGCTTTTGGGACAACTTTGGGCACGTTCGAGGACGAACGTTTGTTTAAGTTGGGGAGGATGTGACTACCCGGCTAGTCGTCTCAAGAGTTAATGCTCCGTTTCCCCCCATATCTGCTTCTTTATGCTTCATTATCCGTGTTTCATGTGATCAAGTTGATTAGTTTGCGTTCGGAGAGGATTTGGTAAGAAATGAGACACTTAGTCTCTTTTAAGAAGGCTTAAGTTGGAAAAGTCAATCGGATGTTGACTTATATGTTAGAGGGTTCGGATATGAGTTTCGATGGTTCGGTTAGCTTCGGGAGGTGATTTGTGATTTAGGAGCATGATCGGAATTGGTTTTGGAGGTCCGGAATAGAATTAGGCTTGAATTGGCGAAGTTGATATTTTGGCTATTTTCGGTTGGTAGGTGAGATTTTGATCTGAGGGTCGGAATGGAATTCCGAGAATTGCTGTAGTTTCATTATGTCATTTGGGATTTGTGTGCAAAATTTTAGGTCATTCAGACGAGGTTTGATAGACTTTTTGATCGAATTCGGAATTTGGAAGTTTTTGAATTCTTAGGCTTGAATCCGAGGGTGATTCGATATTTTTATGTTGTTTTGAGCGTTCCAAAGTTTGGAACAAGTTTTAATTATGTTATGGGGCATGTTGGCATGTTGGGTCGGGGTCCCATGAGGCTCGGATAAATTTTGGAAGAGTTATTGGAAGATTTTTGCCGTTTTGAGCATAAGCATGTAATGATCCAAAGGTCCATTTTTAGTTCTAGAGATCGAAATTTGATTTCGAGACTTCCGGATTTTTATAATGAATTATAGGACTGATCTGGAAAGTTTGGTCTAATTTCATCAAGTCGCGATTGGGTTTTTGACGCGAAACATTAGTTAATTGTTTAACAAGAGAAATGTGTATTGCACTGAGAAAATGAGCTCCGAATTGCATTTCGATTGAAGGTTTATGTTCGTACTATTATTTGTGACTCATAGGAACAAGAATCATCGAATTCTGAGTTAGTATGATGGAGTTAGAGCCTTTTTAGTGAAATTTAAGACTGCTGGTGCATCAGATCTGGTGTGCACCTTTAGCGACCAGATTGGACCACTTTTAGCAACCGGAAAGGTCTTTTAGCGACCAAATGGGCTTTATTAATGTTGTTATGTTTTTTTAGCTTATTTTCACATTTTTCTTGTGAAAGAACACGGCTTAGGGCGATTTTTGAGCAAGAAATCATAGGAAATCTTGAGGTAAGTCACTTGTGATCATTTCTACTACATAGTATTGAATTATCATCGAATAATCCGACTAGATTACATATTTTTGAAGTGTAAATTGGGAATTTGGGACTAGGGATTTGAAAATAAAATTTGATGATTTGGAGACCGAATTGTTGTCGGATTTTGGTAAAATTTGTATGGTTGGACTCGTGGTTGGATGGAGTTTCATATTTTGTAACTTTTGCCGAGTTCCGAGACGTGGGCCCCACAGGCAAATTTTGTGTGCAATTTCGGATTTTTAATGGAAAATGTAGAATTTCATAAGGAATTAATTCCTATAATTTTTATTAACTGAATCGAATTATTGTGGTTAGATTCGAGGCATTCGAAGGTCGATTTGAGAGACAAAGGCATTGTGGAGTAGGATTTTGCTCAGATTGAGGTGAGTAATGATTATAAATGATATTCTGAGGGTTTAAAACCCCGGATTGCACATTGTAGGGCTATGTTGAGGTGACTTGCACACTGGATAGCGAGCGTGTGGTAGAGCACCGTTGGGGATTGTGACTTAGTCCATCCCGATTGATGATTTTTACCGCGTATTTGACTGAAATTTATTTGTTATCATCATGAATTGGGCTGATTGCTATATTTGGGCTTCATGCCAACTATTTGAACCCTTCGGGGGTGTTTATCACTATTTCCTCATTGTTTTTAATTATTACTTGAACTCAGTCCTGTTGGTATCTACTGTTTTACAAACTCAGCCACTTTTACTCAGATTTGAAACTCAAATGATATTTCTAAATGATGTTTTGGGCCGAGAACTACTGTTTTACTAATGCCTGAGGGGCTTGTGATGATTTTTCGGACTGAGTGAGGCCGAGGGCTATATGTGAGGATATGCTGAGTGATTTGAGGCCGAGGGCCATATGTGAGGATATGCTGAGTGATATGAGGCCGAGGGCCTGAGATACTTTTATATGCCACGCGGTGGCTTGAGTGATGTGAGGATATGCTGAGTGATATGAGGTCGCGGGCCTGAGATACTTTTATACGCCACATGGTCGCTTGAGTGATGTGAGGATATGCTGAGTGATATGAGGCCGAGGGCCTGAGATACTTTATATGCCACGCGAGGGCTTGAGTGATGTGAGGATATGCTGAGTGATGATGCCACGAGGTGGTTTGATATAGCGCTTGGGCTGTAAGGGGGCACTCCGGAGTCTGCACACCCACAGTGAACGGGGGTACAGTGGTAACAATGGTACTGTAGGACGCATCTTAGTCAGGTAACAATGACTGACCAGGAATAAAACCGTGCAGTCAGGTAACAATGACTTACTAAAGTGGAAACATTTTAGACAATGGTAACAATGGCACTGTAGGACACGTTTTGGTCAGGTAACAACGACTGACCAGGAACAAAATCGTACCCGAGGGGCTGGTACTATTCTATGTGATTGCCCGAAGGGCTGGTACTGTTCTATGTGATTGCCCGAGGGGCTGATAATGTTCAGAGACATTGTGCCTGATGGGCGAATATTTTTTTTTTTTTGCTTATCTGCACTTTGCATTCATTTGCTTAATTATTTGAAAAGTTATTTTTCAAAGGTGTTTTTAAGAGATTTCACAGCTTCATTGCTTTCTTAAATGGTTTTATATTGCTTCCATACAGCATGTTGATGTGCTTTACGTGATTTCTTACTGCTTTGTTATTATTTACCTTTATTACTCACTGAGTTGGCAGTACTCATCTACTCCCTACACCTTGTGTGCAGATTCAGGTATTTTCTGAGCTTGGTGGCAGTCTCATTGGAGTTAGCAAGGTAGTCGTCTGGCGATTGCGGCTCCGTTTTCTCCCTATGTATTCCTCCTTATGTATTCTTGTGATTTTCCTGACCATCTCGATCTTGTTGTGACTAGACAGTTGTAATAGATGCTCATGACTAGTGATACTCCGATGTCGGGCTTAGTTGGATTGTTATTCCGTAATGTTTATAAAATTGTATTGTTGACTGCTTAAAGGATTAGATTATTCATCCTTATACATGACTTATTCATTTATTAAGCTGTTGGAACTGAATTTGAGTAAGTGTCGGCTGGCCTTGTCTTCACGAGAGGCGCCATCACGACCGGGTATGGGTTTTGGATCGTGACATCCTTCTACTTCTATGTCTAGAGCAGAAGTTTTATGGGAAGATATGGATGATATAACAGGTTTTGATTCCTCTATTGATGATGAACTTGATTTTTATGTTAATCAAGGATTGAAAAATATTAAAGACGAAGAAGGCAAGGAACAACTTTTGTCATGGTGGAGGGAGCATGACAAGGCTTTTCCAATACTTTCAATTATGGCCCGAGATATCCTGGCTATTCAAGCATCATCAGTAGCATCGGAGAGTGCTTTTAGCACGGCAAAATTTCAAATTGGAGATCATAGACATGCATTAGCGGAGGACAGTCTAGAAATTTCCGTATTATTCAGAGATTGGATTAATTTAGAAAGAAGAAATCTTGATTTTGAAAAATTAACCACTAGGGAAGAAGAAGAAGAATACAATGAGATACTTACCACTAGGAGCGATGACGGCATGGAGCTCATGGAACATCAATCAACATTGCCAATTCCAGTAGAATGTCCGAGAGAAATTATTGATAAGTAACAAAGAAGCTATATAGGAGCTTACAAATATTAGTATGATAATTTATAATTGGCTACTAAGAAGCCTAGTTCAAACAGAACCCTTCCTAGAAGGTGGCTGTGTAGATTAGGTGCTCTTCAAAAGAATTATATTTGTATTTGAGATTTGAAAGTTCTATTAATAAAATAAAAGGCTCTAAGCGTTGAAGTTTTTTATGAATTGTCTTAGTTACTTAATAGTTAATACTTTGAAATTATATTAAATAAATTATAATTATATTATAAATTTATAATTAGTACAATATTTTATTATTTTAATATTTTCTAATTCTTTACTTAGTTCTCTAAATTTCATTTTAACATATTAACATTTAAGTTTATTAAATAAGTCAAAAATTTAGCTGTTGCAAACTTCAAAAAACTAGATGTTTTTTTTTATAAAAAAGATACACCTAAGGCCCACGAACCCGTCTCGTCCCGTCCCATCCCGTTTGTTAGCGAGACGGGATGGGACGAACGTTTCGTCCCGCTTGTCCTGCCCCGCCATCGTCCCGCTTAAATGTCGTCCCGTAATATCCTGTCCCGTCCTGTTGGACAGCCCTAGTAATCACACATTAAAAATCACTTATAATTTAAAGAATATTTAAAGTGTCCATATATATAACTTATATCCGATTGTTTATACAACGGAACAAGAAGTGTTTAGAGCGGAAAAAGGACTTTACATGCAGTCACATTTTTTTTATGTTTCATTTAGCCTTTCAAACCTACTATGATATCTTGATTCAACCAAGTACATTATTTAGCCTTTATAGTATGGGAATCGCAGATAATATTAGATCAATAATTTTAAAAAATATATACATAAAATATCTAATTTGACGGAGAAACCATGTGTTCACATGCCCTATCTTTTGGGAAGTAAATCTTCCTTGGAGGCCGGGTGGGAGGAAGGGAGACAGAGGTAGAGCTAGAATTTAATGTATATGTATTCTGATCTCGTCATCAAATCATAATCCGTCTTAATTATCATGCTCATAATTAAATATTTTTACATATTTAATAAATTTTTTAAATATAAATACAAAATCTAAGCAAAATTACTGGATTCGTTCAAAAAGATAGCGGCATATATATAGGAGTTATATTGACGTACATATAGAACTCATGTTCGTTTAATGTCCCATGCAAGGTTGATGATTCCATAATGGTAGACCAAAAAAAAGAGCGAGCAATGTAAAGAGTGCTTTTATAATTTACAAGAATCAACTGCTAACTAGGCTTCAATTTTTCAAGCGCTCTCTCTATATATATATACAGATGAATATTCCCTTGAGCATCGTAAGTCATTAATTAGTTCATTAATTACTTGCAAGAATGGCTTCTCCAACATTTGTCATCTTGGGCTTATCACTTTTAATGTGTTTAACCCTTGGCTCTGCTCGTAATAAAGACTTGGACCCTATGAAAGTCCGAAAATCAAAAGAAATGCATGACCAAAATGGAGTCACGAAACCTTCTTGCATGCCTGGTGTTGGTGGCGTAGGCCGCGGTTGCAGTGGTGGGGTAAGCGGCGATAATGGCGACACCAGCGGTGGCGGAGGTGGTGGCGGAGGTGGTGGCAGTGGCAGTGGCAGTGGCGGAGGTGGTGGCGGTGGCACTGGTGGAGGTGGAGCCTATGGTAGAGGGTGTGGTGAAAATGGCGGTAATTACCCGCCCGTTATGCCTGGACCTCCACAAGACCTCCACAAACAGGTGAAAACCCTTATTGCATGCCTGGTTGTGGCGTAGGTGGTGGATGCGGTGGTGGGGTAGGAGGCAGTAATGGCGGAAGTGGCGGTGGAGGAGGCGGTGGTGGTGGCGGAAGTGGAGGTGGAGGATATGGTAGTGGTTGTGGTGGAAATGGAAATTGTAATTACCCACCCGTTATACCTGGACCTCCACAAACATGCGGAAACCCTTATTGCATGCCTGGTTGTGGTTGCAGTGGTGGCGTAGGCAGCAATAACGGCAGAAACGGTGGTGGAGGCAGCGGAGGAAGTGGAGGCGGAGGTGGAGGATATGGCAACAAATGCGGTGGAAATGGAAATTGTAATTACCCACCCGTTTACCTGGACCCGACAAACAATTGGGCCTATGTGCAATTGTCCAATAACTCAACCAACATTCCCATTTGCCAATTAGGTCCAAGGAAAAGATAAACAAAAATGGTAACGGAGATAAGGTAAAGCAAGATGGAGAGCCAATTAAGTCCGAGGTAAATATAAACAAAAATGGTGACGGAGATAATGTAAAGCAAGATGGAGAGCCAATTAGGTCCGAGGAAAAGATAAACAAAAATGGTGACGGAGATAAGGTAAAGCAAGATGGAGAGCCAATTAAGTCCGAGGAAAAGGTAAGGAAAAATGGTGATGGAGATAAGGTAAAGCAAGATGGAGAGCCAATTAGGTCCGAGGAAAAGATAAGCAAAAATGGTGATGGAGATAAGGAAAAACAAGATGGGGAGACCAATCTTGCGGAGAAGGAAAATGAGGACACTAATGTTGAGGACTGAGGATTCTTTGCTCGATTTTGGGCATATAATTAGTCGGACCAATAAATTACTAAGTTACATGCATGGTGTCATTAGCTAGTTAGGATGAATAAAAGAAAAAATATGAGCTAACAAGAAAAAAGTGCTTGTGTGTCAAGGAACAGTGGTGTATAGTTCTGTCTATATGAATGAGATACTAATAATTGGACATGGTTTACTTTTACTTAAATTGTATCTACGTTCTTCATTTCTGCCTTCTTTTTCACCTTGCAATCGAATTGTTGATGAGTTTTTCAAATACTCTATTGGTCCAAGTGAAGGTTAGTTTTGAAGCTTGACAAAGCAAGCTTAGGGATGAACCAGGTCCATCTCTTGGGTGCATAGAAACGGGCAGATTCGAGCATGTGGGATGCATGTGAAGGAGATAAACTTAACTTGGCATAATTGATATCTCCTGATCGAAAAGGTTGGATAATTGATAAGGAGAAGGAATCCTTACTAAAGAGAACATTATCCAAGACAGGGAAGGAGTTAGAAGTTGAGATCAACTAGAACTCTTCCACCAAGGAAGAGTAGCATTAGAACTTGAGTTATTTCTTCATATACAAACTCTATAAATTGCAGAATATTCTCATTTTATAGGCATGCACAACCGCAGAAGTTAAACAGGAATTGAGAGCAAATATCAAGGCATTTTGCAAGCAGTTCGTGTTTGATTCAAGTTTGCAAACCTGAAGCTACATGAACCAGATAGAAAAACCAGTTCCAAGTGTCTGTCTTTTATTCTAGTTCAATTGTAATAGGTATTTTCATATTATAACTTTCAGCTTTATCTAGAGGCAATTATAATAGGTACTCAAAGTATTCAAGTTAGAGTTAACTTGAAGTTGTCACAACAGTTAGAGATTGTCTGTTACAACGGAATTAGAGTTAATCCTAGGTTTACAAAAGTATTTTTGTAAATACAGTTTTTGGCTCAGTGATTTAGCGAAGAGTTTGGGAAAATCCTACTAGGAAGTAGGTCATGATTTTTTTCACTTTTTAAGGCAGGTATTTTCCACGTAAAATACTTATGTTCTTTACTTTTCGCGTTTATTAATTCTGCAATAGTAAGTTAACGAACACTTAGAAGAACCAAATCCTTCTATAATCAGTTTAAGCGAAAAATTGAATACCACACAAATCATACTCCTATTTACCAGCTTAGATAAGATGCTCCATCCTACTTAACAATATCAGTAATTTAATGCGCTGGGGATGAATAGGTAGGTCCACCATGTTACTTTTTATAATTTTCTTAATTTTCAGGAATTTAAATTCATTAAGTTATTCACATTTTAAACTTTTAATGTAATATTCTCACCATCAAATTAATTTTCAAATCGTTACTAGTATTTTTTTCATATTCTCCAATATATATATATATATATATATATATATATATATATATATATATATATATATATATATATATATAT